>JACCHV010000026.1:0-67543 GCA_018907245.1 Eupristina koningsbergeri | reverse complement strand
GTAATAATAATTGATATTATTGCGTCGCAGTACTTGGACGCGTAAGCTGTCGCTTTTTTTTGCTTTGGATATTAGGCATTTTAAAAATTGTTTTTTTATCATGTCTCGCTTGATTTTTAAGTTTTGATTTGTTGTAATGTCTTTTTGATTTTGCATGTCTTTTTGTTGTTGTATGTCTTTTTGATTTTGTATGTCGTTTTGTTTTTGAATGCCTGGCTTTTTTTTAGTGTCTCGTGAAGAAATATTCATTATATTGTTGTAAAGAAATAAAATAATGAAAATGACAAGTTGGACAGCATTTTGAATAAGCGTCATCTTGTTCTTTGGGTTTTTCCTGTTAAACAAAAAAACAGAGTGTTAGTTATTGTTTAGTTATTGTTATGTAGTATAATAATTATATTGGATGACAGCAGATGCCCAAATCAATAAATGCAAGATGCAATGCGATAGAACTCAAGACGTGTTGATCGTTCGAAGGTCAATCGATAAGTGAGCATTGACAAATCTTCATTTAACTCATCAACCCCCCCCCCGCGGGAATCAAGCAAGAACTTGCTTTTGTCCAATCAGGTACGTTTTCACTCAAAACTAACCCCGCCCATCTTCCTTAAATCTTCCTTTTTTATAATTTATTAATTAAATGAATATATAAATTATCCAGAAATAAAAAATAACACAATAAAGCATTTCATATGTTAAGATTCTGGACTTACATTAATATAATATGTAGGCCATTATGTATAGCTTCTTTACATATGAAAGTTATTATCATCGTAATAATATACTGAATATTTATGAATAATATAATGTTAAAGTTGATTATACTTTTTTGATATAAAAAAATATATAGCCACACTAAGAAAATTTATGGGCGGGGTTAGTTTTGAGTGAAAACGTACCTGATTGGACAAAAGCAAGTTCTTGCTTGATTCCCGCGGGGGGGGGGTTGATGAGTTAAATGAAGATTTGTCAATGCTCACTTATCGATTGACCTTCGAACGATCAACACGTCTTGAGTTCTATCGCATTGCATCTTGCATTTATTGATTTGGGCATCTGTTGTCAACCAATATAATTTTTATAGAAAATAACAATAATTAACACACTTTTTAATTGTTTTATAGGAAAAAGCTGAGAGAAATCCAAAGGACAAAATGACGCTTATTCAAAATGTCGCCCAACTTGTCATCTTCATCATTTTTTTTCTTTACATTACTATACTGAATATTTCTTCAAGACAAACTAAAAAAAAGCCAGACATTCAAAAAAAAAACGACATACAAAAACAAAAAGTCATACAACAGCAAAAAGACATACAACAACCAATAAACATACAAAAACAAAAAGACATACAACAACAAAAAGACATACAAAATCAAAAAGACATTAAAACAAATCAAAACTTAAAAATCAAGCGAGACATGATAAAACAACAATTTTTAAAATGCCTGCAATCAAAAGCAAAAAAAAGCGACAGCTTACGCATCAAAGTACTGCGACGCAATAATATAAATTATTATTACAATTTATTAAATAAATAATTTTCTTGCCAATGTACATATATTTTTATTACTTTTTTATATCTTGTATGTAAGCTTGACAAAAAACTGTAAATAGTTTTGAACAAATGTAAATAGTTGTTAATTATTACACATATATATATATATTGATATTGTTATAATTTTTTTTTTTGTAAAATTGTAATTTAATATGAATTTTACTTTCTTAATATTTTTTTGCCCGTCCATTCCTTATATATAATTAAAAATTTATATATATAAATAAAATATGTTTAACTATTTTTTTTTAATAAAAAATGAAAAAAATACATTTATAAACACAAATAAAAAAACATACATTTCTATTTAAATAATATAGAATTCAAAAAAATATTAATAAGTGAAATTTTTTAAGTCGCAAAATATGCCGTTACCCCCGACCCGCCCTTCATCCCTTCCTTACATAAGTTAAAATTGTAAATATAGATATAAAGTATGTTTATTATTTTTTTTTTTTTTTTTTGTTTTTTTTTATATTTAATAAAAATTATAAAATTAGATAGTTATTATTAAAAATAAAAATGAAAAAATTGTGTTCTTCATTCTAATTTATTACCATAGCAATAAAAAAAGTAACCATTGCTTAAAAAACACTATGTTTTAAATATTTATTTTATTTTTATAACCAAAAAAATATAGTAAAATGAAAATACGTAAAAATAAATTCATAATTAAAAGATTTTTTTTTTTTGAAAAATAGTTTTGTTAATATTTACAAAAAAGTTTTCAAAATCCTAATTAATTAAATTTATTAATTTTAAAATTATGAATTTATTTTTACGTATTTGTTTTTATGTTATATATTTTTTATATTTTTTTTGTAAATAGTGAAGAAAATATTAAAAAATAATGTTTTTTAAGCAACGGTTAATTGTTTTATTTATTTAATACAATGATACATGTTATATATTTTTTTTTTAAAAAAAAAAAATAATAAAATACTTTATATCTATATTACAATTTTAACTTATTGTAAGGAATGGGATGAAGGGCGGGAGGGGGTTAAGGCATAATTTGAGACTAAAATTTTAATTATTAATATTTTTTGTAATTTCTATATTATTTAAATAGAAATGTATGTTTTTTTATTTGTGTTTATAAATGTATTTTTTTCATTTTTTATTCAAAAAAAATAGTAAACATATTTTATTATATATAAGGAATGGGATGGGGGAAAGGGTAAAAAAAATATTAAGAAAGTAAAATTCATATTAAATTACAATTTTACAAAAAAAAAAATTATAACAATATCAATATAAAATTCATATTAAATTACAATTTTACAAAAAAAAAAATTATAACAATATCAATATATATATATATGTGTAATAATTAACAACTATTTACATTTGTTCAAAACTATTTACAGTTTTTTGTCAAGCTTACATACAAGATATAAAAAAGTAATAAAAATATATGTACATTGGCAAGAAAATTATTTATTTAATAAATTGTAATAATAATTTATATTATTGCGTCGCAGTACTTTGATGCGTAAGCTGTCGCTTTTTTTTGCTTTTGATTGCAGGCATTTTAAAAATTGTTGTTTTATCATGTCTCGCTTGATTTTTAAGTTTTGATTTGTTTTAATGTCTTTTTGATTTTGTATGTCTTTTTGTTGTTGTATGTCTTTTTGTTTTTGTATGTTTATTGGTTGTTGTATGTCTTTTTGCTGTTGTATGACTTTTTGTTTTTGTATGTCGTTTTTTTTTTGAATGTCTGGCTTTTTTTTAGTTTGTCTTGAAGAAATATTCAGTATAGTAATGTAAAGAAAAAAAATGATGAAGATGACAAGTTGGGCGACATTTTGAATAAGCGTCATTTTGTCCTTTGGATTTCTCTCAGCTTTTTCCTATAAAACAATTAAAAAGTGTGTTAATTATTGTTATTTTCTATAAAAATTATATTGGTTGACAACAGATGCCCAAATCAATAAATGCAAGATGCAATGCGATAGAACTCAAGACGTGTTGATCGTTCGAAGGTCAATCGATAAGTGAGCATTGACAAATCTTCATTTAACTCATCAACCCCCCCCCCGCGGGAATCAAGCAAGAACTTGCTTTTGTCCAATCAGGTACGTTTTCACTCAAAACTAACCCCGCCCATAAATTTTCTTAGTGTGGCTATATATTTTTTTATATCAAAAAAGTATAATCAACTTTAACATTATATTATTCATAAATATTCAGTATATTATTACGATGATAATAACTTTCATATGTAAAGAAGCTATACATAATGGCCTACATATTATATTAATGTAAGTCCAGAATCTTAACATATGAAATGCTTTATTGTGTTATTTTTTATTTCTGGATAATTTATATATTCATTTAATTAATAAATTATAAAAAAGGAAGATTTAAGGAAGATGGGCGGGGTTAGTTTTGAGTGAAAACGTACCTGATTGGACAAAAGCAAGTTCTTGCTTGATTCCCGCGGGGGGGGGGTTGATGAGTTAAATGAAGATTTGTCAATGCTCACTTATCGATTGACCTTCGAACGATCAACACGTCTTGAGTTCTATCGCATTGCATCTTGCATTTATTGATTTGGGCATCTGCTGTCATCCAATATAATTATTATACTACATAACAATAACTAAACAATAACTAACACTCTGTTTTTTTGTTTAACAGGAAAAACCCAAAGAACAAGATGACGCTTATTCAAAATGCTGTCCAACTTGTCATTTTCATTATTTTATTTCTTTACAACAATATAATGAATATTTCTTCACGAGACACTAAAAAAAAGCCAGGCATTCAAAAACAAAACGACATACAAAATCAAAAAGACATACAACAACAAAAAGACATGCAAAATCAAAAAGACATTACAACAAATCAAAACTTAAAAATCAAGCGAGACATGATAAAAAAACAATTTTTAAAATGCCTAATATCCAAAGCAAAAAAAAGCGACAGCTTACGCGTCCAAGTACTGCGACGCAATAATATCAATTATTATTACAATTTATTAAATAAATAATAATTTTTTTGCCAATGTACATATATTTTTATTACTTTTTTATATCTTGTATGTAAGGTTGACGAAAAACTGTAAATAGTTTTGAGCAAATGTAAATAGTTGTTAATTATTACACATATATATATATATATTGATATTGTTATAATTTTTTTTTTTTGTAAAATTGTAATTTAATATGAATTTTACTTTCTTAATATTTTTTTGCCCTTTCCCCCATCCCATTCCTTATATATAATAAAAATTTTTATATATAAATAAAATATGTTTAACTATTTTTTTTGAATAAAAAATGAAAAAAATACATTTATAAACACAAATAAAAAAACATACATTTCTATTTAAATAATATAGAAATTACAAAAAATATTAATAATTAAAATTTTAGTCTCAAATTATGCCTTAACCCCCTCCCGCCCTTCATCCCATTCCTTACAATAAGTTAAAATTGTAATATAGATATAAAGTATTTTATTATTTTTTTTTTTTTTTTTAAAATTATAATTATTATATTTTTATTAAAAATAAAAATGAAAAAATTGTGTTCTTCATTCTAATTTATTACCATAGCAATAAAAAAAGTAACCATTGCTTAAAAAACACTATGTTTTAAATATTTATTTTATTTTTATAACCAAAAAAATATAGTAAAATGAAAATACGTAAAAATAAATTCATAATTAAAAGATTTTTTTTTTTTGAAAAATAGTTTTGTTAATATTTACAAAAAAGTTTTCAAAATCCTAATTAATTAAATTTATTAATTTTAAAATTATGAATTTATTTTTACGTATTTGTTTTTATGTTATATATTTTTTATATTTTTTTTGTAAATAGTGAAGAAAATATTAAAAAATAATGTTTTTTAAGCAACGGTTAATTGTTTTATTTATTTAATACAATTATACATTTTATGATTTTTTTTATTTAAAAAAAAAAAAATAAAATACTTTATATTTATATTACAATTTTAACCTATTGTAAGGAATGGGATGGGCGGGAGGGGGTTAAGGCATAATTTGAGACTAAAATTTTAATTATTAATATTTTATGCAATTTTTTCATTTTTTTAATATAAATATACATCTCATTATTGTTTATAAATGTATGTTTTTTATTTTTTATAACAGAAAAAGAAAGTTAAACATTTTTTATTTATGTATACAAATTTTAAATGATATACAAGGCATGGGATGAGGAAAGGGACAAAAAAAATATTAAGAAAGTCAAATTCATATTAAATTACAAATACAAATGTACATTAAACAAAAGAAATTGTAACAATATCAATATATATAAAATAATTAACAACTATTTACATCTGCTAAAAACTATTTACAGTTTTTCGTCAACCTTACATACAAGTTATAAAAAAGTAATACATACATTTGTATATTGTCAGGAAATGAATTATTTCTTTAATAAATTGCAATAATAATTGATGTTGCTGCGTCGCAGTACTTGGACGCGCAAGCTGTCGCTTTTTTTTGCTTTAGATTTGAGGCGTCGGATTATGTTTTTCGTGCTGGTGTCTTGCTTTTTTTTGAATTCTTGCAAGGCGTAATTCATCAGGATGTTGTAAATTCGCTTGTCTTGGCCATGCGATTTTGCTAGGTCCAGAAGCGAGATTTGTTGGTTGGAAGCGTCTTGGATAGAAGCTCCGGATTTCAATAGTATATGAACGATTTCTGGGCAATTCAGTTCTATGGCACAATACAATGGCGTTTTCTTCAGTTTTCGCGATTTTCCATTGACGTCGTGGCCGGATCTTACGAGTTCCTTCACCATTTCTACTGACTTGTCCTGGATGGCCTTGTGAAGCAGCGTCATCTTCGCCTTTGGAATTTACCTGTCTTTTTTTAGAACAAATAAATTTTATTAATTATTGATTATTACTAATTATTATAATTTGTTAGAGTGATTCCTATCTTACCTGGATCTGTTGAACGTCAATTTATCGACGATAGCAGTGCGACAAAAATTTGGTCCGGTTGATGGGTCGAAGAAGGTCAATCGATAATTGAGCATGTAAATACTGGAAAGTAGTCATTGCTCGCCTTCCCCCCCCTCCCCCCACCTCGAGAATTTTCCTGTTGTAACATGCATTTACCCTATCGAGTATATTCCTACTCAACCGAAATGTTGCCCCTACGTTTTTGGCACAAACCATGTAAATTGAATTATGAAAGGTTTATATATGTATTGTGCGTATTGTGAGCAGTATATTTATATTATTATTTTAATTTTTTTAATTATGGTAAATTGAATTTTTAATTGTTTTTATTATTTCAGTCTTTTAGCTGGTGCAGTTAAAGTAAATAGCGTTCATTCACTACTATTTGAAGACGGAAAATTAGTTAATTTAAATGTACAGTGATAAAAGAGCCTTTTTACAAGAGTTATAAATTGATATGCAGATATTAACATACATTGATGATCTTCACCTGATTTTATACATCGAACTAGAATATCATCATCTTTGCGTTGCATCTAAATTTCTTACTACCTGTTGGATAATATTCTGTCGCAGCTTATCTCTCTTTTTGTTTTATGTACTTTAGTTCTCAGTAGATCGGAACATTATTTTAATTTTTTTTTCTATTTCTGCATATATCAATATTTAGTTTAACCTATTTCCCTGTCATTTCTTATTCAATATAAATGGTCAAGTTTTATCAATAATTATTCTTGACATTTTTGTTTCGTTAATTTAAAATATTATAATAATCCTTTCAAGAAAAATTTTAGTATTAAAATATTTTTGTAATAGAATAACCATTTTATTAGTAATATTTGTTATTAATGTCATATTCCTTTAATATATATTTTAGAATAAATTTAAATTGATATATTATTTTGAATTTTTTTTTTCATATAGAGACATTTTTTAGCGACAAATAATGCATAAATATATCCTGTATAATATTCATGTTACTTATTAAAATTCTTTAATACGTATTGACCTTTAACAACCAATTTGAAAATAATGTATTTAATTAGAGATGAAACACTAGGCAGTACGTAATATATATACTATAATAGATAGTTAGAACAAAATATGTTATTATATTTGCATGAAAACATTAATTACAAATATCGCATTATAAGACATTACATTTATTTCTTTAGAAAATCACTTTCTTAGATTTACTATAGGCTTCTTTATTCACTATGTACTTCGAAGCAATTTTACGCTCTGATTCAACATTATAAATGATGCTTACATTAGCTTTCCAATAATATTTTAAACAATGGATATTTCTGATATTATAAAAATATTTTCATAAAATCTACTTTTACAACAAATAATTTAACTAATTCAATGTATTTTATTTTTTTATAATTAACTAAAAAATGATTGTATATTTTAATATTATATTTTTCATTGTGCTAGCCGTTCATAATCTAAGAATTCTTGATTTTTCATATAATTATAAATTGGCTCATATATCATCAAAATATATCAAATAGTTTCATTAATGCAAAACTAATATTAACAACTGTTTAAGAAGGCTAAATTATATTTAAAAAAATTTTTTTTCAAAGTAAGTTTTATTATTTTACTATTTGAGTTAAATGATTATTTTAAATTATTTATAAAATTACAAAGATGAAATTGAAGCAATTATATAAAAATTAACCTTTTGATTGAGTACTTTACATACAATGAATAAATTGGTTTAATTTTAATAGGTTCATAGTATATTTTTTCTAAAATTTTCATAAAACTGCAAATGAGTTGCAGTTTTTCTAAGTATTTATTATTATTTTACTGTATAAGAAAAATACTTATTTAAAAATAAACTAAATAGAATCTTGTAAATATTATTATTGTAAGAATTACAGTAACGAGAACTGTTCAAATCTGCAGATATATATCTCAAGCATAGGTAAAAAGAGTTAATTATTATAAATTTAAGAATAAATAAATATGTGAAAAATATAAAATGAAATCACGAATAATTATTGTATGCTATTTTATACTCAGTGACTCGTGTATATGTGATTCGATTTACGAATTACAAATATTTTATTATGTGTTTTTTTAAAAAAATGTCAAGGTAATTTGTTATCATTCGTGACGTGAAATCAAATTTTATACTTGCATGGCATAGTATAGTTGAAAATGCATGGAAACTGGTTCTTCACTATAACTTAGGATCCAAAAGTTATCATCTTGGTAAAAAATTGTAAAATTATAGGAAAATAGGTACTTCGAGGTTAAAGCACAGATTACGTGTTTAGTTCAACACGCAAAAAGAAAATTAAGTGTGATGATTAAATATAAATATAAATAAACAAAGGTTACTTTAGATAAGAAATTAAAAATATTTTAATGTAAGGTATATGGACTAACCAATATGTTTAATAAAATATATTTAATACAAGTTTTAATATTAGGTAATTGGCGGATTTATTTAAGATTGTAACGATTTTTTCAAACGATTTATACCATCAATAATTTTTCTGTGGTAAAATAGGTACTAAAATTAATGGGTAAGGTAACGTGAGTAACAATAAGAAAATATCATACAATTTGTTGTAACAACTATAAACGCTAAAAATGTAAAAACATCCAATACTTGTGACATATTATTAAGAATTAAATAAAATGTTCCAAATTTAGGGATAGAGCTCAGACAGACAGACGTTAATAGTAAAATATTTAAAGGTGAATTAATTGTTATTATTGATTATATCGGAAGAGTATACGAAAATAATCAAAACGAATGTATGAACAAATTTCTTTGTCCATGTAATTTTTTATTAAAAAATGGTGTATGTTTTTCATTAAATCATAGAATAATTCTCAACAATCGAATAAGTGTTATTTCAATTATTACCGAAGTACAATAATTAAAATGTTTTTAAATAATTTTATTTTTGAATATAATAAAGACATAATTATAGTATACTAGTAGTATATGTGAATATTTATTTATTGAGTGATAAAAATGAATACCCTTTAGAGCATATTTTTCGAGGTGTTTTATTCTGTTTATTATTTTCTGTTGAGAAATATCTCCTTGAAAAATATCAGCATTATATATTTATAATGACTTATTATAAAATATAGAGTACAAAAGAGTTTTGCAGTGGGACTCAAAGGTTTATTTTACATACGAAAATTTATAGCTACATACCTGTATCAAGTATAATCGAGTATAAGCCTGTTTCAACTCGCTCGAAACTATTCGAGCATTACTTCAAAAAGGTAATTTATACCATTAAATTTAAACAGTAGATGAGGATAAAATTTAATAAAATTTTCTCGAGGAGAAAAGGACAGATTCATCATTTTCTTATCTATTAAATTATTTAAATTATGTACTGCATATATACGCATGTATGTATATATAAGCATCCGTCAGTGGATTATTTGAAAACTACCTGAATGTTCTAAAATTATAGTCCAGAATTATTTTATTACATTATTACATGATTACACATTTAGCAGAATTTTCTAAATTTTATTCTATTAGGAATAATTTTATTTTACAGAATTAAAAGGAATTTTATAAAATAATTGACTTTTTATATTTTTTAAGTTGACTTGCATTAAAATATTTATTGAATTTAAAAATATTAAAATATTAAATGTAATAAATATATCTACAGCAGAAATGGGAAAAAACTAAATTGTTGTAATAATTATGAAATTATTCGTTAAATTGAAGAAAATAAATGGAACTAGGATTTATAGGCTTGCAGGTATGCTTACTTACATTCTTGATTACTTTTAAGTGACATTTGCAGAACGCATGACTAAATTTACTACATAATGACAGCTAATTGTCCTTAAAATGTTTTGACATTTTAGGACCTGTTATTATTCTCTTTTGGTTTACCGCAATTTATTGTGTAATGAACCAGTGAAACCGAATCTAATGAGAAAACTTCATTTCATTTAATTTAAAGTGTTCATCAAACATAATAGGGAAATAAAGCAGTGATAAATTCATAATGCACCGAGAATATAAAGTTAATGAAAATATTTGTTATTATACGAAGTAAATGATGTTAAAATACAAAATTTTAAATGTATGATATATGTCAATCTGTAATAATATTTTACCTCAATAAATATCCATTGTAAGTGTAACTTTGTGTAAGATAAAGGCAAAAAAAATGCATGAAAACGCAGTTCAGATCGATCTTTAGGTACAGTTGCATTTCATACTTGCCAGTGCACTGCGCAAGTCTCAAGGGGCAAACAAAGGGCACGGGTATGAAAATGAAAATTCAACTCTATTTAGGGGTAGTAACGAGGACCTTGTTCGCATAGATTTCATTTTTCATTGTAATAAAGACCGAGTTCTCCATTATCTTCTTTCCTCTTTGCCTACTAGCGTTTACTTTAATTCCGATTTCACTTTGGAATTCAATTCGCGAAGACTCGAGAAAACGTATTAGAACCATTGACATTGTTTGACTTGGTTCCGTAAAATTTATTATGATTGCTTTCCAAGCATTTATATTTCTTTATCATGAAACATTGGTTCTACGAGTAATTCATTTTACTTATGCTGTCTGTGATATAGATGCATCTGCACAATCTCTACTACAAATCAAGTGTGAAACTCTAGGATTTAGCGTAAAAAATTGATCTTGGAACAGTCGTCTGATAAAAACGTTAGAGAAGGAGTAATGAGTAGGTCGTTAGGGTCATGATAACGTGCACCATCTGACTTCTGACCAAATTCAACCATAAATTTATATAAAATTTTAAAATACACCTGTAAATGCTCGGACATTCGTATAATAATCCGCGCTGATGGACTTTACACCCCCGCGAATTTAAAATAGTCGTGATGAAAAAAGACGCGGGGGTCGTTGAGGGGTAAAAATTTTGGATGAAAATGGAAGTGTGGTGAATGGAAATAGGGTGGAGTAATAGAAGAATTTTGAAGTCGAGGGTGCGACACTCGTATGATGACAGAGGTGAATAAATTAACGAGGGGAGTGATAAAACTTGAAGAGAAAGCCTTTCTTGAATTTTACTGCTGCCAAGTAATCCAATAAAAGTATAATCATTTTTTCTCCGCGGACTCGAACTTTGAATGCTTATTATACGAATGAAGGTACTTTTCGCTGAATTAAAAATCATTAGTATGCAAATATTTTCTAAAAAATAAAAACTGAAATATGAAATTCGCATCATTAATTTGAAATAAAGCCTGCAATTTTTATTCTTTAAAATTTACAATGAAAGAGAAGATGAGAAAAGAACATTATTTTATCTGAAGATAGAAAATTAGTTTCAGTTTGAGATTTCATTCAAAGTTCAAAGTTTTTAAATAAAATAAGCTACTAAAAATGTGTTATCCTTATCACAGAAACGCACATTCAAAGCTACACTTACAGCACTGAAAAAAATTCTTTTTAAATTATATTTAATTTATGAAAAATAAAAATTATATGAATTAATCATTGGTGAAGCTACTTCACTTGATAAACTTTTAATTAATAACTTTTGAATATTGTGTTAATATTATATTCTTCATTTATTAATTGATACTTGACTTGTCACGCATAATTAGTATATCGGCGAATAATCTAAATATATATAAAATTTTGTATTTACTGATATTGTTAAAAACAAGCGTAAAAAAGTTTATAAAATGAGAGGCTAAACGATTGAAAGATTAGGGATATTGGAAAATAAGGAAGTATTATATAATTACGGATCATAGTTAGCATTAAAGCAAGCAGCAGTTGAAAGACAAAGACAACTGCAATGAATTAGATAAGGACGGACAACCGGGCTTACTCAAAATTTAAGTATAACCTCCTTTGACTCCTAATATTTCGATACTTGTACGCGACCAAGGAATCGAACTTTGCATAAGATAACATTATCTAAAATAAGACATAAAAAGGTAAAAGCGAAAATCATTGTAAAATTGCTCAAGTATTTACATGCGAATATGTTTTTTCTCTCTCGCACTCATATATTCATCCATCTATTTCTCTCTCTCTTTCGTGCTCTTTCGCGCTCTCGCTCTCTTCATGATTTTGTTTATCGCTGTTTATATTTGCGCAATTATTTTGAAAAATCGATATCCATATACAGATTAATATCACAGAAAAAAAAATGAATGAATAAGAAAGGGCTGACTTTGGGATCAAAGTAAGGTTTCCCGAAGAAAACCAGCGCGTTGGGAGGACGTACGAGAAGCGTTGGTGACATTTGCTAGGCAAATCTCGGCTCGATGCAAAATGTATCGGGTCATGGAAATTCAAACGAAAACTAGATGCTAATGGGACATCGTACGATCCAGCATCCTGGATACAAAGTCAGACGCGAGAGCAATAATAATTTTAATAAATGCAGATAGACAACGAAAAAATTTAGTTTAGTATGTGTTGGCTTTTTCCTCCTTTAGCAGGAAGGAGATTTTTTCAGCTACGGTCCGAGTTTTTCTGCGAAAACTAACGTAGAAGTGCGTTCGCGAAAAACAAGCAAATAAAGTCCGTTAGAATAATTATAAAAAAAAATAAGCGAAGTTAGGGGAGGTAATGAGGCGAGCAAAAAGCGATTGACGCTCACTTTTGAATTGTACACTGACGAGTTTACTTGTATCGTGCTGATTCGAAATAATAAAAACTCTATTGTCTGCTGAATAATTCGTTTATTTAACACCTTAATATCTTTCAATTTATTATATTTTTTCAAGATATAAGTAAGTATCGCTTCAATTCAACTAAAACAAATATATTGTAGAGAACTTAGCTCATACTTATTATTCTCTTATTTTTTATCGTTTTATTTGACTTAGTATAAGACTGACATGCTGTAAACATCGCGTCATATATTGATAAAATATATTAAATATAATAAAAATAATACTTATTTATTTCACTACTCCATCAATAAATATTAATTTTTTTTTAGATACACGTATGTTACTTATTTTTTTGTATGCTATATCATATTTAAGTTAATATTATTTTATATAAATGTACATTACCAGCTGATGATAGAAATAATTTTCTCCAGGAACTTACCTAAACAAACGAAATGGGTATTAAACTTTTTAATTAGAATTAATCAAATAAAAATAAGAAATATTAATAATTTGAAGTAGCTTTTATGTATTTTTAATTTCATTGAAATCGACTCTCAAAAATACATTTCTTAATCAAAATGTTAATTATCAAAGGATTTCAACCGAGAGATTTTGCAAATGGAAAATAATTGCAGTTAACCATTGACCAAAGCAGTAAACACACCGAAAGATCGTAAAATAAATTCGTGCAAGGGCAAGCAAATTTCACCCCATAAAGTGACATCTCCTTGGGGTAATTTCAGGTACAGGGCGGTGGCTAGAAAAAAGGGTCAGGATTCATCGCCAGTCCGGGACCTAATCAATGACGATGATTTCGGGGATGCTGCAGCATGGAACCAAGATTTATCCGTCAATTTCTGCGTCGCGATCTTCAGCCTCCGAACTTCCCTCCAAAATCTCTGTAGCTTCACTCATGTGAAATGTGCGAGGGAGCAAAATTAGTGAATGCTTGTTTATTTCGGTTGGTCACCGAGTTCGTTTGTGCATGTACCAAATAGCGTTAAATTACGGCTCGTCAGTTTGTTTTACTAAAATGCATCTTGCTTCGCTAGGCAAACGAGAATTTTTTTTTTAACGTAGTTGACTAACAGTAATAATTAAATGAATGGGGAACTTTGAATTTTCAATACGATGGACTAGGTTTGGTTTCTCTGAATAGAAAACTTATAGACAATGAAAATTAATGAAAATCATGTTTAAAATTATACACAATAACTGTTAACAACGCGCGAAAAGTTTAGTAAAAAAATTGAACAAGAAAACCAATAAGAGTATTATTAGAAATATTTATAAGGGTATTATAGGACAAAGACGGCTAGTGGGGTTCCATTTCCCAAAATGTAAATACCCCCTGCTTTCCTAGTATCCTAATATCGCCGGTCGAATAAGCACCGAAAATTTTAATAAATTAAGAATTTTAATAAAAAAAAATTAATAATGTAAATCATAAGTAGAATAACCATTTAGTACACACGATGTACATTAGTTCATTATTCTTTCTTTCTCTCTCATTCTGTCTGAAATTCCTACTCTTGCTTCCTCTACAGCACTAAAGCCGATACTCTCACTACCTCTCTCTCTCTCTCTCTCTCTATCCCATGAACTTTATGATGCAGGGGGTGAAAACAGTTCATCGCGTTTTAGAAAATTGTATAGAATCCTCGAGAGTGTGAAATTAGCTAGATTTGTTAAAGGTTTTTCCTTCTGCGTGGAAGGCAGAAGTTTTTTATGCCAAGGCTTCGGCATAGGAAAGTATAGGTGTGTAAATGTGGGAAAAAATCGAAAATTCGGGTGGTCAGCACGATAAACGTAACCGTACTTGTTCTAAGGAAAAACAAACAAAATTAAGAATCGAAGGGAGGGGCACTGACGTGCAAATTCTAATCGACGAAAAAATGTATTGCCGATTCTGGTTCGAACTTTGTACAAGAACGGTCAGATCTTTTTTTTTTTTAATAAAGTGCAAGCTTGCCAGGATGAGAGGAGTTCCATTCTTTGACATCAATCCATCACTATCCCATCCTGAATTATATAATTAACAGATATCGATATCGATCAATCTGTGCATCGTCCATGCCACCGATATTTAAAGTGAATATCCGGTAACCCGAGCTGCAAATAGACCATATTGAAAAACCGGTGAAAGCACGAAAAAGCCAATAAGTACGCTCGCTGAAATTTTTAGCTTATAATATTGCATTATTGCTTATAGAGTTGGACAATAACACGTACCTGGTTAAGGACTTATAATGCGCATTGGACCAAGTACTGTTACTCAGTTAATTCAATCAGATTTTTTTGGTAAGATTAGGGTGTTCCAACACATTGTTCAATTAATTATTTAATTCATTGTTCGATTAATCAACACTAGGTGTCTGTATGAATATACTATTAGATTTGAAGTGCCTTCCAACAGCACATACGATAATGGTTTCAATGTCGGCACCTAATTTTCCAAGTACTATGGAAGAAGCTAGTGATTTCCCTGGCATTTCACCTCTTTTCCTTTCACAAAGCCTACTAGTATTGCTGATGATGTATGTAAGCTATGGTTGAATGGTTATTTATCAAATAATTGCGTACATATAATATTAATGCATCTGGCTATTCCGATAAGATTTTAAATAGTGTGATACCTAAGGACTGTCTAGGTAGAGTTGAACATAAGTTTTACTACTGCACTGCCGAAGAACATTCTCAATGATGCTTGTGGACAACAACTCGATTATAACCAATTCGCTAGTACATTTAAGTATTTCATTCATGATTTTGATGAACTTTTAGTAAACGGGATACCATCTCTTGCGGCCAACAATCTTTGTAAAATGCTTTATGAAATTGGTCCTAAAGCTAGAATTACACGCAAGTAGGCCGAGGATCAATATTGGACCCTAGCACACCAAACTGAAAAGAAGCTGTACTTTGCAACATACAAGGAAAGAGCAAAAGGAAGAGAGCACAATACCTCCGGTCACCTTGAACATGACCTTTCGGGTGGCTACACTATTGGCTAGCCGTGAGATTGCCACATTCAGTCTCCTGACTCTTGAGTTGAACAAGGTGTTTATTACCTCACTTGTTGTTCCTTGTTTTGTCAAAGGAGATGTAGCGATTTTGGTTAAGCACCATGGTTTGAAAGACAATGAACTATTATAGAAATTGTATAATTTTGAAATCAAATTTAATTTTGAAATTACCATGGCGTTCGTAGTGAACGTCACACGTAATCTCAAAGATAAGAAAATAAGGAGGTCAATCTGTGGCAGAATTGCTAATCAGAATCATTCCAGCATGGAACTTTTAAATATGGGAAGTATAAAGTCATTATGATTTATGCCCATTCTTGACTGATACCAGGTCTTAATTTGGATTGATGATCATGTAAGTAATGTAAGTGCTTACCAAACAACAGTAAGTGCAACAAATAAACGATATAATTTAATGCGAATTAGTGCTCTATAAGGACGCTAGTGAAATTAACAATAAACAAAGGGCAGATCAATAATAAAAATAAAGAGTCAAGAGTCCAATATAGGAGACCAATTACATTAGTATCCGGCTACTTGTTATCTCGCGCAAGATAATTCGTTGTAATATGGGTGATCGCACTCTAGGGGACGACTCAAGAGTTAGAGACTCGAGGCTCAACAGCGGGTGTTTGAAATGCACAACCAATTAATAATTAAATATTTCATATATCAGTATACTTAACATAAAAGTGATCGTGAACGAATCAAACGTATACTAATTTTTTTTAAAGTTTGTTTAAGCATTTAATAAAAGATTATTATAAATTTAAAATTAATTAATGTTTTTTCTTTACATATTTAATGTATACTATTCATTCGAAAACAATTACGTTAATGAAAAATTAACCTACGTTTACAACAAAAATATTGTTACTTTATCTATAATTAAATGTAATGATTATATTCAAATACCATTGGATCCCGATACATTTTATACACGATTCATTATAAAACAGAATAAATTAAAAAGTGGACGAAAAGGAAATTAACGCTTAAATAAACGTAGAAAAAGCTATTCGATTTGCAATCAATTTTTTATTCAAATTTTTTTCAAAATTTTATTTTTATTTTATTATTCAAAATTTTATTCAAAAAATCGTTCACTAGAAATTGTCTGACCTCATAATCGCATCAAACATGACCAGTGGATTTTGATAAGATTTCGTCTCCTGATTTAAATTGTATATTTTTCGGATGTAAATTGTGCAACTGTCGATTTTATTCATTCATCGAGGAAAAGCCCTTGTATGGAAAATCTGACGAAGTGTATCTCTTCTATATAAATTTATACAAATGAATATTAAATCAATTAAGTGATTTTGGAAATTATGTTTGGTAATGCGTTACAATGTTCTAATTTGGAACCTAATCGAGTGTCTTTTGTCTAATATTATTGATTATATAAAATATATTTATTTGATATTCTGATTTAATAAATTAGTATTTTTTAAATAGTTAAAAACATCGATTTCATGTTTCTGTAATTATCTTTCAAGAAATTTCTAATATTTTTACAGCGTTTTTTCAATCATATAATTACGCAAAATACAGATTAATATTGTGCTCGTGGATCATTTATTTCGATTTAAACTCAAATATATATTTATTTTCCGTGGACCGGAAAACCAGAAAATTCATTTATTATAATTTTAATTGAAAACCAATTAAAAATTTCTTGTGGAGTAAAGTCATCATCGCGCACAATAAAATTAGCGTTAATGATTATTTCATCTTCATGCGTTTACGCGCCATTTGCTCATCTGCAGTCACTGTCATCGTAAACACATTTTCCAAGTTTCTCACCCCTCTCCCCGTGTTTGGTAATGCATTTTCTGCAGCTCATGTTTTCGTCGAGTTGTGGTGGGAGAATAAAATAAAAAAGTCGAGAAGAGTAAAGGGCCTAAAAGATCTTCTTCGGCGGGAAAAGGTACAACTGACAAGCAGGGCTTTTCATGCTTTACTTTCGCACTTTCTCTTTCACTTTCTCTCACATATAGACACACATATACACTTTGTTGATACGAGATTTGTGAATTAAGCTTATGCCAGACAAAAGAAGTGAGTTGTAGTAAGGGATATGTTGAGCTTTTTTCGAGGGAGTGCTTTATCTGAAGTATGAGTTCTTTTATGATATTTTATAGAAAAATGTCTCTGGCAAACGCTTGATACAAAATATTTTCTTGAGGTAACTAAATCTTGCACTAAGACCGGTGAGAAGAGACTTTGAAAAATAGCTCCAAAACATTCTTAAGGCGATGTTTTAAAGTTTTTAATGTGCGAAACGTAAAAAGTTACATTTTTTATTAAAATATCTTAATTGTGAATTAAAAATAAATAATACTTATTTTTAATTTAGTTATGTTCCAAAAGTCATACGTTTTAAATTAATATTAAATTTATATAATATTCATTCATTCTAGGTATATATAATTACATTATATTAATTGTATAAACCATTTTGAATTTGGCCAAACAATTACTTATATAATTAAAAAATTGCTAATTGTTGCTGTTAAATATTAAATACTTTTTTCATTTTATCAAAGAATATTGAATTATTCATAGTAAACTCTATACAATGAATCTCTTATTTAAAATTAATTTATTTTCATAAAATCTATATTTAAATATCTATATTTAAATAAAATTAAAAATATTAGAAGTTTATACAAACATTTTATAAATTCTAAAAAATCGCTTTGTTAAAGAAATATTTAGAATTTTTTTTATGAAATTATCCTCTTATATATAACAAGTATATAAACTACATTATTTTTAACAATGTAAAAAAATATATTTTTATGAAAAACTAAAAATAAAAGGACAGATTCCGTGATTTAAAAAAGAATATTGTAAAATAAAATATAGACCAATAATAATATGTATCTAATACATGAATAAAAATATATATTATTTTATTTTTAAAAAATTATAAAAATAATTATTGATTTTATGTTTTAAATTGATTTGTTAATTTATATACATTAGTATAATTAACATGTTCTATAAATACTGACATAATAAAAATTATTTATTGAATATTTCGAAATATTAAAATATACGGATTAAATTAAAGAGCCGTGTCTGTGAGTTTGTAAAAATTATTTTAACGATATAATAATTTAATGGCATTCAAATGTAAGATAACTTTTTTTTTTAATTAATAAATTTATTAAAATTTCATTCGAAACATTTTTGTCAAAATTTATAACTTATTATAATAGAAAATATAAAATGTATTTATAAAAGTATATAATTTTTATCTTAAATATAGTTTATTATGACAGTAAATATTTTATTATTACTTTATCAATATTCTACTAAAAATTAAGAGTTTATATTACAATATGAATAAAGCTTAAAATAGCTTTAGTCATTTATATCTATTATTAGAGTAATGATAAAAAGGGAAGTATATTTAATTATTTACGTAAAAGTAATTAGAATGTTATTAATATCTTTTGCAGATTATATTCATATTAAAATGAAATAAACTGGATTTTTAATAAGTTAATTCATGAGTATGATATACGCTAATATGATACATTATGAATTATTGTAAATATGACTTTTATTTATAATGATTAAACATGAATTCTCGGTTAAAAATTAAGTATACACCCATAAATATCATCAAAATTTATTACTTCCTTAAAGAATAATTGAATTACTGTAAGACCTTAAAATTAAACCAATTATAATTCAGCTTAAAGCATAAAAATGGCATTTTAATAAAAGATATTACGGAAAGTATATCAAACTCTCCGGTTAAATATGAATCTCGCAGAATAATTTACAGGGTGTTGCAATGGACTGAAAACAGAAAATAGTTGAGTAAATTCTCCGTCATCGCCTTTCATCTCGTCTGCGACACAAAGTTGCTGGCACTAAAATGCAGTCAAAATAATGATCGCAGCATCGTTAGTTACAACCACGTGTACATAACGACGATAAGCGAGATCTCGTATCTTGAGTACAATTAAAAATAATGTCCGGAAGAAGAGCGAGCGAGAGAGAGAGAGAGAGAGAGAGAGAAGCCGTTAAGCACATGCTGCGTTACCTACCCTTGTGCTACACATTTTATCTAATGCCCAATATAATCCATTGTACATTATATTAAAATGTACCTCCATGCCATAGCCAATGACTGCTTATGCCGAAGAAGGTGGTTGTAATTTATTGTTATTATTTTTTAAAAGCTGATTTTAATAATTCAAGGTCCCGGTAGGCAGCGTGCACGTGGCTATTGAAACTCGCGTAAAACTGTATTTATTGAAATTGCTTGTGCATTATTATTATTATTATTATTATTATTTATTATATCTTCCCGTTGCAGCATAAAGGAGATATTTTTAGTTAATCTACAGTTGATGAGTGAGTGGTCATTTGTTCCGTCATCCCATTCATTTGTTAGACTTTTCAACAATCTCTCACTGGCGTCGAGCCGATAAATCCTCCCTCCATTAATTCTCCAATAATTAATGACGTTTCTCGCGAGGTAAAGTACCCGACGCCAGTGCAAATAAAAATGACCGAGAGGGTCATGAGCATTCGAAAATATATTTTCGCTGTCGAGTAAAAGAGGCGGTCGCTTCTTAGATAACCGAAAATTATTGAGTCCAAGATCGTCGTGGCACGTATTCCACGACCTCCTCGGGTGTGTCCATGGCTACACGCGAGATAATGGATAGAGGGCGGGCGCGTGTGTGGGTGACGGTTGCCACACGGACACGAGCACCTGCAACCCACACGCGCCCGCTACGCGTATTAATGAGGCTGCGCACATAATTAAGCGGACTCGGTTAATTTTGATTAGGGGCAGGAGCGGAATCTCGGCCAGAAATTCGCACACGGGCTCGCGTGCAAATTTTCGAATTGAGCAGCTCAAGTGCGAGGCGCTGGGCTCTTGATGCAAATAGCCGAGGAGGACTAAACACTGGGAATGGCCCAGTTATTTGACGAACTAGTCCGTTATTCTTGTAGGTGAGCCTGCTTTAAGGGAATGCGGAATTTTATGACTTTTACGGTACACTTGCGGTCTTTCTTGTCACCTTAAATGCTCGAGAAACATCTCGGGAGTTTTTGTACTTGACCAATTTTAACGGTTAATCGTCGTGGAAATATGTTTCTTGATTCAACGAGGAACTTGTGCCATCGCAACAGTTGTACAATATAGTTTACGACATCCACCTTTTCCATTTAATGATTTAACATTTTCCAAACGAAAATGCAAATTTAATACAAATTCATAATTATGCTTAATTCTGTATTTAATTCAGTATGTAAAATATCTTTGTATAATCACTTGCAATGTGCATTTTTAACACTCGCGAAAAACAATCATTAACTTTTATTTCAAAGAGCTAATTTTGTTATGTTTTTTTTTTTTTTTATTTTTATATGCTTATTGCTTTATATTAATATTGTTCTGTTTTTCGTTCATAAAAATAAATAAACTAATTGCAGACATCTTATGGAATATTACACAAATCTTTATAAGCATACTTATTAAATGTTTTATTCATTAATTAATATTACAATATAGAATGTTTATAAATTATTGTTAAAAGATTTATTATGAAAAGTATTATAATTTTCATTCCTCAGTTAAAATCTTTTGAAATCCAGTAAAGTAATAATAATGTAAATATAATCTCTTAAATTAAGCCATGAAATATTCTTTTAATGTAACATTTGATGAAAAAAAATAAATGGTACTGCATTCATGAATATTTATTTTAGTAAAAGCATAAGGTAATTATAAAATTTTTAATTTAATTACATTAAATTAAAAGTACAACCAGAATGCTACTATTCTTACAAAATTTAAAATTTTAATTTGATTTCAAGAATTAAATTCATTACATTTAGATTGATATGCCATTCCAAAAAACTTGTGTAATACGTATTTATCTTGTTAATAAAACTTTTATAATGCAATTATTTTGAAAAAAAAATTCACAAAAAATTATTATTCAACAAATCTCCCAATAATGGATAAAAACAATTTTTGAGATGTTAGGATATTTTCACCATACAGCTTTATATGCACAGTTAACGTGAGTTTAAAACTTGTAATTTGCATAAAAGTTAAACTGTTTAAAAAACTTTCTTCTGTCGATAAAAATATATTTTTATTGTAAGAGCAATAATCCTAATTTAAATTAGTATAACGGTTATTTTACTTGATTTGACCTAATTTGATTTTTAATGTAAAAAGCTAGAACTAAATTTAAATTAATGTTACTTTATAGACTATAATAGTAGTTTATCCTGATTCAAATTTTAATAAACTCATTTATTTTTATATTATATTATTTTATATTATATTATATTTAGAATTAAAGTATAGAATTTCAATCACAAAAAAATATTACATATAAACATAAATTTTTTAATATACATGTTTTTACACACAAAAAATTCATGCATTATTTTTTTATATTAATTTAAAATGTAAAAAACAAACTTTATTTTTACTTATATTTAT
This sequence comes from Eupristina koningsbergeri, assembly GCA_018907245.1. Taxonomy (NCBI): domain Eukaryota; kingdom Metazoa; phylum Arthropoda; class Insecta; order Hymenoptera; family Agaonidae; genus Eupristina; species Eupristina koningsbergeri. Next base: position 44,904 of record JACCHV010000026.1, on the reverse strand, counting down.
TTGCAACTAATTAAATAATAAAAAATTTTATTTTTTGAATATTTATTATTTAATAAAAAATTTGTACTTTTAAGTATCGGTTAAATTTTATAAAAAAAACTCAATCTGAATAATTTAATTCTACAATAAATCTCAGACCCTTACAAGAGAATAATTCTTTTCTATTTTAAAACAAAACTTCATAATTCTTCAGTTCAGTGCAGCAGCTGTTGTTCGTTTAACGTATAAAAGAATTATTTTTAAATAGAGAAGACGAATATCAAGATGAAGTGGCTAAATGATTTTTTCAAAATGAATCGTTATTGAAATTTTATTTGATTAATGAGACCAAACAGATATTTATCACAAATAATGTTTTTCTCTTTTAAAAAATTTTTTTTTTATTTATTATAATTTTTTTATTCTTGTAAAATAAATGTGTATTAATATGTCTTTTTCAACAATAAATTATATTATTAAATTAAATAATTATATTATATGGTCATTATTAAAATTTAATGATATCCTTGAATTGAATATTAAATTATTCTTAAACAATTTTGTCTATTTGACAGAGTAATTTGTTGTAGATATAGTCATTTAAATTTTATACATATTTTTTATTTTACTTTCATCAAATGTATTTTTAATAAATGGCTTTTCTTGGTTTTTTTTCATAATATGTTTTCAGAAGTCAGTAAATTGTAAGGAATCCATGTAATACACTGTAATAAAATTCTTGCTCTTAATTGTCTCGTATATTTTTTGATTGGTTTCTCATTCAATTATTTTAATTGCGAATTTAAAAATAAGAAATTCAAAGTTTATACAAAAAAAAGAACAAATTTGTTTTTAAATTTTACGATAAGTGAATAGCGAATGAATCGAGTTGATTAAATTATATCGATGACCCATATAGCAATAAATTTATTAAAACAATGAATGAAATAGTTGACACAATCTAATTATTAATTCTTTTATTCTACTCGACATTTTCAACGTGCAAAAAATGTTGAAAAGTGCACTCGGTGTAGTCCCGATAGGTTTAATAAAAGTCAATAACAGTCGCGTACGTACTTCAGAAGTGATGGACCTAAATTTAACAGAATCCGATCGAATACATTGTCCCTCTACACCTGATGAAACTTGTTTACATAATTCTTAGTGCACCTGATTAACTTTGTAACTGTTTTCGGAAAAGGCGTTGTTTATCTTTAAACATTAATAGTAGATCCATTGCATCATCAGTTTTACCATTTCGGTATTTACTTACCAATGATATAAAATTTTTAACAATTGCTTTGTTTGTATATCGAGCGTAAAAACCGATAAAAATATAAATAATTTAAAAATTATAATTTGGTAAAAAATCCTTTATAAAGTAGATAAATCTGTATTAAAGAAAATTAATTATGTTAATTTTAAAAGTATATTTAGTTTTGATCACTTGATAAATTAAATTCCATATTAATTGTAACATAATTTTTATTATACATGAATTGTTTATTTTAAACCTAATTCTAATCACTAAATATATAATACAATCACTATACATATCATATAACCAGTAAATATATGATAACAATATATTGATAAAGGAACGAATATAATACAAAATTGCAATTACTGTAGTTGTAATACTCACATTGTAATACTAACGTTACTGGTTGAAAGAATTAAGAAAGATAATCATGAACGTAAATCAAAAGGAGAATCACACTTGAATTAGTAAATGAAATCAGACAAAGAGCTTTTTGGCAGTGTCCATAGAAATTTAAATCATAGAAATTTATACACTACCCTCCGAAGATAAATGAATACTTACGGAACACCATAAGAACGATGAAACCCTGAAACCCAAAATCCAGGGCACATTCCTCTCTGTGTAAACTCAACTGAGCTTTCGACAATGTAGATGATGGATGAAAACATTGAAATAAGTCTTCCATAAAGAGTTCTATTTACTTTTATGCGTGAATTTATGAAAAAATAACAATGAAAATGGAGCTTATCGTAAAGGCTTTGAAATATAATAATATTCTGTAATTAGAATTTTAATGTATTGTGTGATGTCAATGGAAATTATTTCATGTGTTTTAATTTTAAAGATTACGCAACTTCTTTTGATGCATATTTAGGATACGCAAATTGTATAAAAAAAGATTTAAAAAATAATATTTAGTCATTTTAATAAAATAATAAAAAGTGTCCTTTGTAAAAAATAAATAAAATTTACTTTTAATTTTATACTTTAAGTATTATTTTATTGAATTATAACAACTTAAAAATTATAAATATATCAAATAAATATAAATGCAGACATGTAAAATTAATAGATTTAAAACATATGCGAACAACTGGTATGTTACATGTTTAATATATGTTTAATATGCTGTTAAATATTTACAAAAGATTTGCAAATTAAACGCTAAAATTCTTCCTAAAAATTGCATTGTCAATCTATGCAACAAATGCATGATTTATATTTTAATTTGGCAAAATTTGTACTATTGTAAATTTTATTTAAAAAAAACTACAAGCATCAAAATTAATGCGTCTGTTTACAGCATTAATGAAATTTGTGTTTAAAATCATTTAAATTTTTTATGAATATCCAATGTTTTTATGTTCACTTTTAGTGTAATTTAATAATGACACTTTTTAGTCGATTTGCTCAACACGAATACGTGAACGCCAATTACCCAATTATCCGAAAATCCAGACGAACTCTTTCTTCCACATTTAAAGTATTTCTCTCTTCTTTACCTCAATTACAACCGCAATTACGCGTAATTACAAGTGCCACTCGTGCGAAATCGAGCTACCGGACCAGATAAAGAATTATTAAAACAAAATCGACCTACCTACGCATCTGTTTGATACAACCCAGATAAAAACACAACAACACGCCCATTTGGCCTGATAAAATGGATACCCGAGTAAATACAGCAAATCCTGAAATCCGACAAAAATATGACCAGCTATTTTATTTCGCCTGCGTTAGATTTGAGGAGTAATTGATGTTTTGAATTCACGTGCCTCGTTTTCACGCTTGAATCATCTTGAGTCTTTGTTAAATAACGGGAATCTGTATGGTCAATAAGAAAAAATTTTGCTGTCAGCCAAAGCTGAAATATTTCGGTTCGTTCATTTATTTACATATTTCAATTTAAACTTGCGATCATCGATGCAGATTCTATTTCGATAATGTAATTATTGTTTATCTGTGCTTTTCAAAATTTGTACTAAATTTTATTTTGAAATTCTACTATAATTATGCAACATCAAATACATCTATCTGTATTTAAAATAAATAAAAAATTTAGTTATGCAATGATAATTATAATGGAAATAATAAATTAATTAATAAAAAGAGGGCACTCCAAAGTTAAATTTCAATTGCTTCTCTACAGTCACATATTGAAAAAAGAATGCTTTTCGTTTTCCTACATTGCTTATAATTAATTATCTGTTGCACGTACAAAATTGTTTTAAAAACTTATAAGAACCATTAGTTATTAAGAAAAATAATAACAAACTATTCTTATATTCTGATGGAAGAATTTCATTTGACGACGAAATAGTAAATTACATAATATATGAAATTTTATTTTATCATATTGACAATTATATATTGAAAGTAACCTAATTATATGCATTAATAGTTTATAATATCGAAGCATCCAAGGCTTATTTTGCAAAGACGTCGATTGTTATTCGAAGCCATCCACAAGTGAATTTTAATTTATAAATAAAGAGAAATCGGATGTAAATTTAAGGATTACTAAAAATGTTTAATTGAAAAAATGCTTATTATGAACATTTATTACAGTATCATATTTAAATGTTTAAAACAGTAACATAGCTATTTATTTTTAAATTTTATAGGCAATGAAAAGAAATAATTATTTAAATTGCAAAGAAACATAAATGAGCAAGATGAATTATGAATTACCTCAAACTGTAACCAAAAATAATATTGTTAATAATAATATTAGATAGTTTTTCGTACATACAGATATTATTAATAAAAATACGTTGACTGTAGAAAATTTTAGTAATTAATGTAGTCTAAAATATTTATGAATGGTATAAATTACGAATGTCTTTTTAAAAAATATACTTCATACAGTAACCATTAAGAATCTCATGAGTACATTAAGCCTTTATAAAATATGTTTGTACGAATGTCTGTTATTGATATAAATCCGGTTAACGAATCCATTTATATAATAAAACGTCAAAGAAAAAAAAAATCCCGCAAAATTTTGCGAGCCCATGCATGGCGGCATAATTATGCATTTAAAATCCTCGTAATGCCGAGGTGTGAGAGGAAAAATACCAGTCTTTTCCCCGTGGTTAAAGATTCAAATTTTCTCGATTTTCCGGATGTCGATTTGTACAATTAATTTTTTCCCTCTTGTATACGTTTGAACCTCATTTAATTATGCCGACTCACCCTTTTCATCGAGTGACATCTCGACAACGAATTTCGCCCTTCGCTAGACTTTTACCGACATTGTTCCTCGCCGAATAAAATCCCGCAGTAAGTATATGGATTTTCATTATTAGGCTTTATTGCACCCGAGTTTCAGTTTATTTTTCCCATTTGTAATTACGCTTAGCTGTTAATTTTCTAGGTTTTTACGTTCTCCTTAACAACAAGTATTTTTTCTGGAACGACTGTCGTTTCTAAAGTTTCTAAAGTCTTTTGTGCTTTGAAATGCCATTGCTTGAGATTACATTAACATTTAAAAATAAAAGTATTATTAATTGAAACTTCAATTTTTACAATTTTTAATTACTACATTTTTAATTTATTCTGTAATAATTTATTTTTGTGATTGATGCCATAAAGAAAAATAAAAAAGAAACGAATTCGCTTAGCATTACGCACCAGTGAATTTGTGATAGAAAAAAATATTTTGGTCGATAGCTTTATGTAATAATTAAAATGCAAACATATTATTACGGAGATGACAGTTATATCAAGCAATAAATATTTTATTGATTTTATATTTCACAATCTGAAAACTTCCTACATGTAATCAAGTTATATGTTTTAAAAATAAAAGATTTATTGTGCAAGTTTCATTTTTTATAGAAATTTACAAATGTAATCCAGTCATTTCTAAAATTTATTTTCATTCCTCAAACTTTAAAGCCGAATAAGATATTCATATATTATTAAAGTTTAGAAGAGTAACGATGCAAGTGGAAAAAACAAATCATATTTTTCACCATTTTATTACAATTTTTCTGTCTCGACACAAACATTCTCTTAAAAGGAATAATATTTCAATCATAATTGAATTTATGCTGAAAATTGGTGATTTACTCAATATTTGTAAATCTTTTTGTTTTTTGGTCGAAAGTACACATGTCTATTCGCTCCGAATAAAATTTTATATCTTCGTATTTGAAGAAAAATAGAAGGTTACCAATGTTGAAAACTGGTTTTCATTAATTAAATTTATTGATCTAAAATCATTTAATTTTTCACGATTTTTATTTACGATCGCACACTTTACATTCATTTACATATTTTTTTGCAGATATTAAATTTATTTATTTCAAGTTTAAAATCGATAATTGAAAGCCTCTTTTTAAATTTGTATTCCAGTTTAAACACACGCACACTCCCAAGGGGATTCAAGAGTCGATACACAATGAAATCTTAGGAATGCGGTGTAATGCAAAACACGATTGACACGTGCGTTAAAGAATTTTTTCCACTCCTGATAAACGAGCCAAGAAAATGTTTTCATTTTTTTACCTATAGAAAATGCAACGTGAAAAATTTTTTTTGTTCGCGTCTCGAAAAGTCCAAGTGCAATGACATTTATGCATATTCTAGTGAGCAAACAATGATCGGCACTGAAAACATTCCTTCGATAATGTTTACCTATGCTACCATGGAAACCCTCGGGATAATTATTCACGATCCAAGGGAATAATGATCCCATCGGATACAAGGCTGACCTTTTATATACAGTTGGCGAAAAGTGCGAGGGGTACTGAGCTTCGCAAGTACAGAACTTATCTCCAAGGAAAACAATTACCGATCGAGTATGTAAAAGAGGTGATATCGATAAATTTCAACTGATAAGGCCTCGTTCACTCGTGCGTTCTTGAGCTTCCTGCATTACAACTTTTCCGAAACGCTGTTAAATGTTATGTGGTGATTATGCACGTCGTCCCCTCGACAATACTCCGGTTACAAATGTTCAGGGTACGCACTTTCACGTTCGGGCATAATAATGGGAATCACCTAAATCACTGTATCAGATCTTTCGAATGGGACGTTTCCTCTCAGTTCGTTGCATTTCAAAAAAGTTCTTCCTTAAAACGATTTTTCTTGCCCATAAATCCTGTAGATCGTTAGCGATTTCCCACTTGAAAAATCAATATTCAAAACAATGAAGTTTTGCAGAGTGGAAATATAAAATTGATTTGTTTGACAAGGAATACAATGTGGACTTATCGTGGGATAGGATTTTGAATTAGCAATAGAAAGGGAATGTACCTTCCATTCATTAATAATTCTTTTACTTATAATTTTAATTCTTGTGCGATAGAACAAAAAGTAAGTTTTGAACTGTACTTAAAAGTTCCAGTATCTCCACCCTCGCAGATAATTCCTTTGTCTTCTCCCTTAATCGTGACTATCCCTACTTAGGAGACTAAATCAGTCTGGATGTAGAGGGAATCCCGGTTGTGTGAGATTACGCGAGTCGATAATAATAGTATAATAACCAATAAATATTACAAATATTACAAAGTTTATTGAAATTTCGAACTTGATTCTCCAAAAATTATGAGAAATTGAAATACCGAAATTATTGCTTCAATATTGCGAATAAGTGGATTTCCCCGCATACAGTTGACTCATCCAAAGTCAACTCAACCCATTCGTGGTTTACATGGATTCCATAAAAAGCTATTCGTCTTCTCGAAAATGCAAGAAAAAGTTCGAAGGGTGAGCTTATCAGAACCACTTGACTAAGTTGGTGAAATCTACGTAGATTCCAGACAAAGATAGGCTTCACTTGCTTGCACAGACGCGTGCCCCGAATTCATTAGCACCTCCAAGCGCATGCACACCTTTCTCTCCTTTCTTCGCATTTCTTTTTTTGTTTTTTTGATTCCGCGGCTCTTACAAGTACACATGCGGGGCAAATTATGCAGGTAAATCACGTGCCACGAGAAAAAAAAGCCTTAAATTCTTATTGTAAACTGCTCGCAGGTGTTGGCTGGCAGTGTTTTAGCTCAAATTTCACCATGAACAATTTTTGAATTACGAAATATTATTGAATATGCCTTGGGACTTGAGCCACTCTGATTTCATTCGAGGCACTTGCCAGTAATTGCTCACTTAATCGCACGCATTTGGATAATTTTTTAAGTAATTAATGCTGGCTAAATTGCCCTTAAATTATTGCTGTTAATATCCGATTTTTGACAGACCTAATTAAGAGCATTAAATTTGACGGTACAATTACCTCAACTGTTGAACTTACTTTAAATGGAAATGCTATGTTTTCACTCGTATGCCAGTAAGATTTCAAATACGTTTAAATTAATTTAATTTAATTCACTTTTAATATGCTTTATTATAAATATTTGACTATAAATGATTTTTTGAAAAAATTAAAGGTAAAATCAATACCCACAAATACGTGCTCTTTGTTCTAGTTTTGGGCATTAATAAAAATAACATTTTTATGAAAATTCCAGTTAAAGATAATTGTATCATCTTCTCAATGGCAAGAAAGTCTATTGAATTTGAAATATTTCAATGTATATTAATAGCAAATTAATTCTTTCGGCAATCAATATATTTTTTTAATACTCAATTCGACTAATGTATTTATACACAATTAATATATACTTGTAATTAAATTGTGATTGAATTATAAAAAATAAAAAGAAAATGTATACAAGTTATCAATACAAAATAAAAATTTGAAATAAGAAATAAAATTCTTTCATTATTCAAAACTGAACAAAATCTTTATTACGCATGAAAAAAACAAAGTATAGGTAAATAGAATTAATCCTTATTTATATATAATAATTTTTTTCCTATAAATACTTATTATAATAGCCAAGTTATATATAGTTAGATAAATTTTTTTTATTTACTAAAAACACATAAATAGTATTTAATACATCATATAATGATTGTAGATAAGGTAACATCCATATGCGAAAGATGAAAGATAAATTTAGATTTACATTCGCTCATACACAGAAACAAAACTATGCTTAAACTTCAAGTACACATGATATTAAAAAGTTCGTACATATTTGAAGATATAAACATCGTTTCTCGGACTTGTATCTTGAGCTGATAATATGATCGAATTTAATGATAGCCTCTCTTTTATTCAGTGATGGCAGATTATCTGGCAATTGCAAAACTTAACGTTTGTAAACGTTCGATAATTATGATCATAAAAATGTTATCTATTTAATAGAAATTTCCTATCGGTAAGGGAAATAAAATATTTTCTCCCATCATACAAAAATCATGCGTAGTTTTAGTAGGAATAGCTTACAGAGATAACAAATACACCTGTCCTACATTGTGTTAGGAACCAAGCTCGTATATCTTTCCTAACTGTTAATAATGCCTGTGTATTCATCAAATGCGTGGGTACTTGAAAAAAAAAGAAAAAAAGAAAAATAAAGGAATGGGTATCTGCAATTATTGTTAAAATGAACAATGAACAATTAGTTACGAAGATAACTGTGTGCAACACAAATCAGCCAAAATATTGGCTCGGGACGTGGTACTCGATTAGCGTCGTTTATTAAAGCAAAAAGCCTGAACTAACGGGCGTTAAGACCTTTTGCGCAAACGTGAGAATTGCAATTTCGAGCGGGTACTCGAGTATAAAAGTGCGCGATAGTTTTCTCGCGGATCGGCGAGCGACGGTCCCCGATTGCTCACACATACTCATCCAAAAACGGATAAGCACGCATGTGCTTGGGAGTTGGAATAATAACGGAGCGAGGCTCGTGTGAGGGTGCGCGCATGTGTGTGTGGGGGGGCGGGGGGAGGGGACAATGCATTGTAGTCGGTTGCATTGGAAGCTGTTCCGCACTGAGGAATCATTATCATTATCGGTGAGAAATGCGAGATTTTTATTTCGCATGGCGCTGAAACTCCGAAGAAGTGATCCGTGGTTCGGACTTTTTCTAGCTCTACAAGTAAAATATCGTAAGTGACGCAAGATTTTATCATTCGGTACAAATTGTTGGCAGATTGGGAAACAAAGTCGAGAGCAAAAGGCTACATCAAGTTTATTTCCATGATACGCTTGGCTAATTGGTTAATTTATTTATTTTGACAGAATATCGGCGTTTAATTTTCTACTAGAATTTAAAGTGTTTTGGTGTCGAAAGATTTATTGTGCGAACGAGCAATTACGATGGAATTATATAAGAATTTTTATTAATTTCGTATAAGAATTCGATGTAATGATGTAGGGCTGCAGTAAAAAGACCCTAGCATCCTCGAGCATTTTTCTATTTATTTTATCGATTGGGAAGAATAACGATGTCGTGTACTGGCCGGAGCGCTAAATTCCTAACGGATAAGTCAATTACGGGCTCTGCCAGGTAAGATTACCTGTAAAAAAATTCAAAGTGCCCGGCTAAAAACATAAATCCCGGGGACCGCGTGTACGGGGAAGTCGTAAGCGCCCGGGACAAAACTGAAACGAGCTTCCGGAATGACATAACCAATGTCCTGATGCTCGATATGGGGTTTTAGTGCCCTCCGGGGCTTCATTAGTAAATTGAGCCCCGGGTGATAGGGAGCTACCGGCCAAGGACAACCGACATCTGCAGGTGATTTGATTCCCTGGAGCTGTGCACTGCGTCGGCCAATCGTCCCAAGGATGCGACGACGTCTAATTACGCTGCTTTCCAGGAACCCGTGTGACTTACCTGTAAACAAAAAAACATCTGATTAAAATTTGCCATTACGCGGTTAAAGTGCTTATTTACAAGTATTTATATAAGATATTCAGTTCAGAATAACGGATACTTATAACGCTTAAAAGTTAAACAGCTTGATTTTAGTTTTAAGAATAAATGTCATTAAAAATTATATTTTTAATGATCTTATTGTAAATTTAATCAAGTAATAAAGACGTTTATTCAAAAATTGAAAAAGATTAAACTTGCTGCTTTTAATTGTGAAAATTGATGTGAATCACTTCAATGTTTAATTGATAAAAAATATAGTTGCTTTTAATTTATAAAAAGGTGTGATTGTTGAGAATGAAAATTATATTGTTTGGTGATTTTATTGTAAATTCAATCAATCAACGAAGACATTTATTCAAAAATGTAAAAACATAAGTAGAGTGCTTTTCATTTTACAAAAATGGCATTATTTAATACGAATATTATATTTTTGTTAAATTTATTAGAAATACAATCAGATAGATTTAATATTCAAAAATCCCTAAGGCAGTGATTTCAAATCAGAAGAACATCAATCAGTTGTACATCTGATATCGATAAGTCATTTCCCACGTGCCTATTCATAATAAATTCGAATGTATGTTTGATAAGCCTACATGTTTCTCACAATGAGAATATAATGAAAGTTGATTTTATTAAATGCGAGAAAAATAATAACATTATGTGTAATATTAATTCATCTACTATATACACTGAAAACCTGTTTTATATTTCCACCACTCAGACAATAAAATACAAATTTTTAAATACATGAAATTGTACGATCAGTTACCATTGTATTTACGGAAAAAAAGTATCACTTAATTACAAATGAACGCACAGAAAAATTGTAGTAATTAGATTTTCACTATAATAAATTAAAATAAGGATCCAAAAATTAATTGGTCTCTATTAAGTCGGCTAATTTTCATTACTATTTCCTTCTTTGTCTGGTCAATGATTCATTTACAGTTTAACCGTAAACTAGGATATAAGCATAAGTTACGAATCCAACGCAATTGTTCTCTGTTAACTTATAATTCATTATAGATTTTGGGAGAGGGAATATCTGTGCAAATACTCTCCTGTTATCGTCGAGTACTTTCCAGATAAATTACTAGGAATTCGGTTTATGCAAAACGAAACGGCAATTACGCCGGGACTTTTACAATAATCATTGATTAACGTGTAATGTAAGTAATTGGATTTAAATGCCATTAAATTAAATTAAATTTAAACAGATTAATTACAAAGTTACTAATGTCGTATTTTCATAATACACATAAGATCTAAACAGGTTTAAAATTCTTTTTATGTAAAATAAAAAATTTAAATGTATAAGCGTTCACTTCTGCTTTTATCCAATATTTAAATACAACATTTAATAAGGATGAAATGCTTCTATTGTTTAATGATAATTATCATATTGAAAAATGATAATTTGAATAATAAACTATTCAATAAATTATTCATTAAATCAAATACTACTAAATTAAATTAAATTAAAATAATATTAAATTAAATAAATATCTCTGCGTCTTTTAATGATATTCTCGTATTGTTATAAATAAACAAAATATTATTACAAATAATAATAAATAAAAAATTTTTATACAGAAATAATCAAGTTTAAATATTTAATAAAAAATATATAAATAAATGTAATAATTAGAATACAATTATTAAAAAATTATTTATAACTTTTTTTGGATAATATAAATTTTATAGAAGTATAAATAATAAAAATAAACTTATTTTTTTTTTTGTAACTTTTTTTCAATTCATTTTAAAAAAAATGAATTTCTCAATAATTTCAGAATGATTTATTGAAAATCTAGAGTCCTTCAATAAGGTAACAGAAAAGACTGACTTTTCATTTATTCTACTTTGTCAGGTGTGACATTAAAAAAGTTATAATTGTATAAAATTGTTTAAAAACTATTATTTAAGCCCCAAAATTTTTTTACTACATTATATTTATTAATTTGCGATTTATCTGTCGAAACTTCCTTTTCTTACAAAAAACTTTACTTAACATTTTTATTATTATAACAAATTCACCCCCTGTATTTCAAATAAAGGTTAATGATTCATTTAAAAAATTTATTGTACAATCTATACTTCTAACATTTAATCCCTTGGCCTATCAATAAAAAATTTATATTTTTTTTAAACATAATAATTTTTTACTGGTTTATTTTATGTAACTTTGCTTCATGTTACCATTTCAACTTTTTTACTGATCTATTGAAATACTATTCTCTATGATGCATTATGAACATTGTATCCTTCAGATTCTGAATTCCCTTTGAAATCCGTAAAACTCAGTTGAACATTCACTTTATGATTTCTGTTTCTCATCCTGATCTTCGTAAAATACATTGGAGATAAAGATGAATAATAAAAATGAGAAACAGCGCATATTTACAATTATGTATAAATTTTTAATAAATTTTGAGTATATGCTCGACTTGATAAAAACGAAAACAGAAGGAAGGAGTGATAAACGTTTGTCAATTTTTCCATAATTTCCATTCATTGTGTACAAGCCGAATAATCTGGCAAAATGTATGTAATAATAGGTAATAGTAACAGTAAATGGAATGAAGCAATAAAACTTCTAGATCAATATCATTCTCTTTGTAGAGTGAATTTAATAGCCGGATATTGATTAGATACTATGAGGGATTTATTTTTAGTACTGATAGTATCAATAGCATTAGTTTTATTAACACAATTAGTTTTGCAACTAAATTTAATGTAAATATCTTATTCGCTAATTTTTGTATCTGAAGTTTCTTTTACTGCGTTCATTCAATATCAAGCCTTATTTACAAATTTTATTTTACACTAATTGTAATTTGAAAAATTCATTGAAGAATAATGAATAAATAATTATTATTTGAACAAATTTTTTACAATGGCTTTTAATTTAATGAATAATTGAAGAAACAGGTAAAAATAAACTGCAGACTGAGGTGTAAAAATGTCGATAATTTTGTAATCATTGTTATTCACGCATTTAATACAAATATTTTTTTTCCTCGACTCAATTATTTCTCATACACTAATAGCCATTGTATGCGTGTAAAATCCACACAAAAGTGTATCCACAAACTGCGAGATCGTCGCTTTTTTACAGGCTTCCAGCATCGCAAAAAAGAAAATGAAAATGTATCGCATTAGTCTGTCACCGATTTCCAGTGTTTCAGGAATACCAATAATTGATTTCCCTTTTTGCTCCTTTATAAAAACCATCGGAGTATCCTCCCTTCCGGTACTTTCTTCGCCTCCAATTCAGCTTTTCAATCTCTGCTCCGATCAGAGTCAGAGATCGTAATAAGTTCACGGGACTCGACTTGATTCAATACTCCTCTCGCGTTTTGTTATACAACCTTCTCTCTCACTCTCACTCTCTCTCTCTCTCTCTCTCTCTCTTTCTGCTCCTGCCGAAAAGGCGAATGTGCGCCAAATTGATTTTCTATTTGTTTCAACAAGAAAGAGGGTAGCTCGTAAGCGTGCACAAATATATATTGAGCGAGTAAGAAAGTCGATAAGGATGTGTATTTTGTGAGGTTCGGGTACCGCACAGCGCACCTTTCGAAACTTCATAAACATCGGACCTCTTTTTATCCAACAAGAATCCTCATTTGCTAAAATATAAAAGATGGAAAATACAATAAAGGCTGATGTGTACGAGCACTCTTTCAATAATAATGATATGAATTGTTCATTTTGCGTGTAAATTCATTTTTTAGGATCTGCGTGGATAATTTTAGTTTAGTTTCTGTATTCTCTTTCACGGTGTATTATTTTCCAATAAACATTATTGAAATAATTCGTATCTAAGCAGAATGAACAAGCCACGAAATATAAAAAAATTAATAAAATAACAGGGACTATTCAATATCAATAATTAGACATCATAATTAGCTTATCATTATAATTAATAATTAGCTTATCATAAGCACGTACACGTTTATAATTCATTGTCTTTACTTTCTACTTATAAATTTTTTATGTAACTTTTAATTGATTCATAGATGCCGAAAACCTCAAGGATTTTTACATGACGATTTTTACATAAACAATTCGATGTAAGACATTAAATGCTGTTCGCCGTTACGAAGATAATAATAATGTGTCAATATAGAATTTCTTCAAAAAAAATAATAAGTCTTTTAATTTAGAATAGTTATTATAAGTCCAATATTATCAAACAAATTTTGTTTCCTCACGAAATAAAAAAATAAAACAAATGTTCTAAATAGGAATATTTCACAATAGTCTTATAAAATAAAATTTAAAAAAGCTATGATTCGTGCTGCAAAAAAATTTTTTATTTATTTTTTCCATTTTCATTTGTTACCTACTTTTACTTACATTACTGGATATTTTTTTTATTCAAGTGCATATACGTGTGTGTATTTTATTGCAGAATTAAGTGAGTCTCAAAGTACGAAAACTATTTATCGTAGATTGCTTTGCAAGATTAAATCCGAGACAATATATTAATCATTTCTATTGTGCCATTAAACTAATTCCTCATAAATATTGTTAATATTATTAAAACTAAGAGTTATGCCTTAAGCGTAACAATCTAATATTTACAAAGTATACTACTTATTAGCAACCGCTGTTACTCGACATCGAATAGCGATAAAAGGTACTCATGTAGTCTATAATACACCTAAAGAACCTACGGACCCTTTTACGTATCAAAATGATATTGAATCATTACTTGCCTGTACATTTATTAACTCGGCATGCAGTAAAATTTAAAATTTAGATTGCAACATGTCCTCTAGTGACCATCTCGAAAATCATCTCTCAAGCAAATTGATGTTTATGCCAACAAATATTAAAACATTTTTGTATAATAAAAATATAATAAAAAAAATGTTTTATAATCATTTTTATCAAAAAGCTATACTTGTTAATATTTTTAATCATTATCATAAATATTTATGTTTTATATATTTAATTATACTTTGTTTATTAAAAATACATATCTATAAAATAAAATATTTGTAAATGATTAATAAGTATTGAATGTAAATACACGTGTTTACGAAATAATAAAGCTGAGAAGTACAGAAATTTCAATATACATGCATTAGATGCAAACATAATATATGCACTTTATATCTAATAATTTTTTACAAAAATGTTCCTCATAATTAATCATACTTCTTTATTGATAATTTAGAGTACAAAACATTAAGATGTAGTGGGAGAGAGAGAGAGAGAGAGAGAGAGACAGCGAGCAAGAAAAATTGATAAAAATAGCAGTGATAGGGAAAGAAAATTGAGATAATAAAATATGTAACAGTAACGGTAAGATCAATAATATCATAAATTGATTGTCTTGACTGTTTAAAGGTCGAATCTATTTATCAAATACTTCTTTTGAGTATCTTTATAGAAAAAAAAATATGTATAATTGTTATATATATTAATTGTTTTTATTTCATTATTGAATTTCATTTATAAATTTTAAATGTAAGTACTAGTATACTAATGATTTGATCTGATTACATCGTAAGAAATTATCACCATTAAAATAATCGAATAAATTATGAGTTGTTCAAATTAATAAGGAATAAAATGTAAAGATATAGAACTTTAATAATTTTTATCAATTTCTATTGATAGTATCTTTGTGTTTATATCATTGTATTTTATTTATAAGAAGATGAATGTACGATCTTCTTTACAAATAAGTTTAAAGATTGTACGAAGATAAAATATTAAATGTAAGAAGTAATCGAAGCAATTTCATTAAAAGTATGAAATTGAAAGGAGAAAGCCTGAAATGATGAAAAAAAATTTAGTCTTTAGAAATAGCATTACAAATATTGGTCTTGTACATTTTTTATTTGAAGGTATTGTACGTCTACTGTTTATAGTTGAATTTAGGAGCATTTCCATTCTATGGAGAAATGCAGAAGAATATGCGTAAATGGTTATAAAAAAGTTGCACATGGGAAGCATAAATACATGTTTAAGAAATAGACTACGACTTTACTAGTCGTATTTATAAGTTTAAGTTTGTATTTTGAAAAATATCTTACAAATATTTCAGTAAGTATTTCCTTTATAAATTCACAAAACTTCGTAAAATTTATAAAGATTTCCATGAAATTTGCTTGTCAAGTCATATCATTTCCATATACTTAATCCTCTTAAAGTTCTACTTTCTCATATTTAATCCTAAGAATTTGGCAAAATTGTGATTTTACTTAACCCGATTTTACTATTGTATAATTTTCAACTTAGTCGAAACAAACAGTCTACAACTTACTGCAAGGAACAAATAATAAGAAAAGCAACATGCCTATACTTTTAACCTTCACAAGGGTTAAAATCTTATTATAATTTATTAAAACATTGAAAAAAATGGTTATTTTATTAGAAAATTGTACTTATATAAAGTTTAATAATTTTAGTAATGCGTTTACTAAATTTACATGCATATACTATTCATCAAACGACCACGTTTATTAATTTAATTATTATTTATTATAAATTATATATTTCTATTATGTCAAATTATTTTTTTTTTATTAAGTTAAATTTTTTAATTTTTATAATTATATGTATTACCGTATATTATATGGTATTAAATAACCTTTCATTACACAACTATAAGTAATGCTTATTGTAAAAACAGTGATTGTTTTAGTAAAATCAATATTTTAAAATCAAATTACTTCTGTCAGAGGGAAAAAATACTCTACAGATGAACGAGGAAAAATGATTAAATTTCAATGAAAATCAGTCTAAACTAAGTATTTATTAATATCGGTACACAAATCAAACCAATTCATTGTGTTTAGAACAATGTTAGTAATTTCGAAATAATTGATAACTATTCATAATAATTATGGTTTAATTTAATATTGTATCAGTATTACGTAAAAATAAATATTATAAATATTAAATTAAATGTATTTTGTAGATTAGTTGTCCACTTTTTGTATTTTAGGAATAAGGATGCGTTGAAATGTGAAGGTTTACTTTCAAACATAGACTCTTTGCAACATTTTCTAGGTCTCCATTACGGCTAATTTAAAATGAGCAATGTGTGTGTTCGATTTGAGACCTAGTTAAATAGTCGTTACTTTATAGCATGTTTAATTTCATTAAGTGCATTAAGTGCAAGTAGAACTTGTTGATTTGATTTGGCTGATCATTTTGGAGATGATTACAAGGCACATCAAATGCGAAGTAAAATTAAAATCCAAGGTCATAACCCAATACGTCATTTAAGAAAACTGCATAGAACTTCCAGAGACAACTGAAAAATTATGCCTATTTTTGCTATCCCAAGGGCTTCAATTTGTTTCACGTAGCTTTTATTAAGATTAAATTCGACTGTGACTGTCAGAGTACCTTTGGTATTTGCTTCGAGTCAACTTTTCCTCGTGGTATCCATCGGCCATCTCCGCAAAGGGAAAAAGAAATAGTTGCCCGAGACGATCCCGGCATTTGCTTTATATTTCTTAGGAGGTTATCTTCAATGAAGTAAGAGGTGCTACATTGACCTCATTCCCTCCGTGAGGGGGAGGGGGAGGAGGAAAAAGGAGGCACAACCGCCCACGAAGACGGTCTACCTCCTCGTGACCGCGACTTTTATGGTCTCCCCTCCAACTAATGAATGGGAGGTTTATCATTTGGATCGCGTGCACGGCACTCGCCCTGCGCCAAAACAATATCGCCCCACGACATGCGAAACGTGGTGAACCTTCGCCGTGTGACGGATCTTGTGGGCGGTGAACTTTGACCTCGCGTGCCATTCGCTCGAGAATATTTGTTAACGCTCGATCTATGACCGGAACATGTTACCTCTCGAGAGAACAAGTGCACACGCAATATTTTCGTTGTGCACTCGCACAGTTGACACCTGTTTTATCCGTGAATTTTAGTCTCAAGTTGAGTTTAATAAATAATAAGTTGAGTTTTAACAGATTTTTTTTAGATCAACACAGGTGTCTGCCTTAAAATTTATTTGTACAAAAAATGTTTGTGCGAATGTATTTTTACGCTCTTGGTAGAACTTATATTGCATTAGCATGTGTAGAATATTCACTTACAATAGTCAACCTGTTTGCGAAACTATAAACTGGCAATTTCCACTTTAATTATAATATTTCACAAAGATTTCAAGTTAAATATATTTTTAATTAAATTATTAATGTGGAATCAATAAATGAATTACAAATAAACAAATATTTTCAATAATTTTTTATACATTTGAACTCGAAATAATCATTCAATTATCAACGAACAATAACTACTTAATCCTTTAAAATTTTTGCATTTGTACTTATAATGAAATTTTTCAAATCAATCTATTATAAGTTGAAGGTTATTTATCTCTCCAATAAAGCTGAAAAAACTAGGACAATTAGAGTAAATACTTATATCTGCATTATTAAGTTTCCAGTAAATTTATTGTCTTAAAAGAAATTAAAAGTTAGTGGATATTTATGGATATTTCCAGTATTATAAATTGCCTTTTTCTTTTATATTCAATTTTTATATTTATTTACTTCAACCGAAAATTATAAGCAAGGAGAAAAAAAGAGATTAAAAATGACAAATAATTTTATGTATTCATTCAAAAAATGATAAAATACAGCTATGTAAATAATTTTATTTGATCAATCTTTTCTAAAAAAAGGTATTTATCCTTAAATTGACAAACGCTTAAAGTATTATTTTATATGAATACGTGTAAAATTTGAATGAAAATTCAAATGTAAAGGTAAATAAAAAATTTTCTATCATAACGCTAATTTGTAATCTCGTTTATAAATATTGAAGACATCAAATGGATTAGAAAAGTTTGTGGAACCTAAAACTCGAATGGTACAAAACGATGCAAATGATGGTATTGTGAAGTGAGTAAAGAGGGTGAAATGTAGGGGTTAATGCTGCAAAGGAATAAAAAAACGGATGCATTGGATATTCGAGATATGTTCGGAAAAGCCTACCTTATTCCCGAAGCTTTCCACGCACCAACGGAAAATGGCTTTCGAATGGCGCATAAAACTCTATTCTTTGCGGGTGTCGACTGTCTTTCCCATTTCCCATTTCCCATTTCCTATTTGAGATACTACATCGGCCGAGAGCTTACGACCGGTGCGACTTCATTTTTACTGCGACTTGTGGTACCTGTCACTTGTGGTCGCAATTAAACTTCAATACAACTAAAAAAAATTGCATTTTACTCTCAAGCTGTTCTTTCTTGAATTAAAATATTTTTTATTCAAGTAGTCCACTCGTTTTAACAGATCGAAATAACGGATTAAATAAAATTTATAAAAATGATTCTAAAGTTTCGTTGATTAATTTTTGTTATGCGATGCATTTTTTAATGCAAAATCGAGATTGCGTATTTTTTATTTGATCGAATGCATAAATTAGATTAAAAGATTCTAATACTCTTCATTGTGACCATAGCTATTAATCTTGCAAAGTGCACAGAAAAGTTTGAGAATATCACAAAATTATTACATGTTCTATAATTCGCATATACGGACTTCAGATAATATTGAAGTATTCAATAGGATTTATTTTTTTATTATTTTTAATTCCCTACAAATCTATAGATCATGATTAAGGATAAATGAAAAAGGATGCAAAATACGAAAATAAGTCTTCCACATCTATTTTTAACTTACAATCATTCTATTCTATTTCTGCTCATATTTAGCGTGTGCTTTAAATCAACATTACACAATCATGTTTATACATGTGTAAACAACCCCCCATCCCCCTAAACTGTGTTACCGATGGAGATACAGGGCGAACATCGACCATTCAAATATCTCGGACTAGATGGTCATGTTTCCAATAGTTTACAATTTACAATACTTATGGGTTTATTATTTAAACTTATAATTGCAATTATCGACTTTCTGTATAAATTTCATTTATAAGAATTTTCAGACTACATATTATTAGTTTGAAATAATTTCAAACTATATTTGTCGATGTTTACGCAAATATCAAGAGTTTGTGTACGCCAATTTAACTTATTCAATACAATTTATCAATTCCTCAATTTTATAAATTTATTTTATGCATCCTTTCCTTTCTTAAAATATTTAAATTAATTACGTACTTTATTTGTATCTTTTGTTATTTGTGTAATTATTCAACTTTGATTAATGATTTATATTGTGAATAATAATTATATTTCATTTAATCAATGAAAAATTAAGCTTTTTCATTGAATTTATAGATGCGATATTTATTAATACTATATTTATTTAAGTTCATTTAAATTTATTAAATTATAAAGTTACAACCAATCTTTTCTTCATAGTAGTGCATTAGCTTTATAATTATTTAATAAATATTATAGATATGGAGTTTTAGGAAATATTTTTTTCTCTCGATCAAAATATGTTTGACATATGCAAATAGTCTATTGCATGGAAACGTTCATTTGGAATGTTGCGACTACAGCTGAAAAAATGAAAAAATGATGATTTAGTTTTTCATAAACCTCAACTCGAGAAAAATTAGGCGCTTGCTTTGCATAATAAGAAAAATTTATGCCAATTTGCTATAAATAAAAGTTTATTTAATTCTATTGCAGTTCGTCACGTAAAATATTTAACCGTTACAATGAATAACGGACTTTATATAATATTGTACGTTTTTAAATGTTCGGGTTCCTGAATCATGTTTTTGTTGCTATTTTGATTAAACGAAACAACGAATGAAATATGTAACTGATTGTATTCATATCTATAATGAAATCAAAGAAATAGGCCTTATTCAACAAAAATTCAAAGTGCTCAAAATGTTTGAGTCGGCCGAGGTGAATTTTCTGAAACTTTCATCAAAAAATGCAACTGCAGCCAATGTTCCTCGAGCTTAATATCACTTATTAAAAGTTTGATTCAACAGAGAGCCGATTAGGAATAATTCATCTCCTAAAATGGGAGCTCGGCTGCTCGAATGTAAATCCCTTTTCTTTTCAGACGCCCGGGCAAAAGCACCGGGAATGCTTTATCAAGTTCGCCGAACTTGGATTACATTTTCCTCGGAGGAGGCTTTCCTCGGCGGACCCGCAACGAGGTTTCCTCTCCAGCATCTCCTCGGCGATGTTTATGAGTGGAATTATATACCCAATCCACCCGCGGCATCTTTTGCCCGGTGCCCTATCCGGGTTTTACGGGTTGGAGGCCGGCCGTTCCTCGGGAAATTCCAGACGTTTCTATCCAATCTATTGTAGTAAATTTTATATGGCTTGCGTAAAATTTACTTTTACTTTCTTTTTCAACCCCACGCGGCTCCATTCGTTTACAGATTTTAAAACTGTTATAAGGGCTATTTTTCATTCGTTATTTGGATTCGGAACGAGCCTGATGATTATTTCATCGTCTTAATTTTTATTAACATTTATACAAAACTTACTCAAATACAAGATCGAGGTCAAAGGGGCATTCGCATCTCATCAAAATCTATGTAGACACTGATCAAACGATTCTTATGCAACTATGAAATTTTTATTTTTAAATTTTTAAAACAAGTTATATAGAAAAATTTACCATCTGAGAATTCTTTTACATCCAATATATTAAAAAATTTTTAGTTAGAGAGTTAAGATTTTAAAATATTGCTATACTTAATATGAGAAGATGTACATAAAAATAAAATATTTGATTTAATACGAGGAATATGCTGCATCGAGTAGAAAGTCGATTTTACTGTGAGTTATGAAGTATAAAGACAGTACTTTAATAAAATATCAGATTGATAAGCAGAGGTACGTAATAAAATAAATTATTTTAAAGTAATCTCGGATTACAATTCAAAATAGAATCAAACGAACGTCTCTCCATATTTTTTATTATTTTTTTAAAAGGTCTAGTATAATATTAAATGAATTGAGAAATTTTGTTTATAGCTTCGCGATTTATATGAAAATTAGTTATTCCAGACTCTACAAAAGCTAATCCAAAAGTTTTACAGGCTCGTAAGAATGTGCGAATGGATCGTGCGCCGTCATATGAGAATTTTATATTCGCATTAATCCAATTTATAGTTAGTTATGCTAGATAATGAGAAAGTGCTTGTCTCGAAAAATTAATTCACTCGTATTTTATTAAACAAATGAATCAATAAAGTACAGATTCTTGGCCAAATATATTTATTGAGTTGGATCCGAAATGTGAATCGACGAAGATAGTGGAGTACATAATTTGATGATAACTGTGCGCAACAACAACAACAACAACAACAACAACAACAACAACGTGTATTGTCACGGGTTGTAACATTTAATATTGGTAATGTTAGCTGTAGGGAGGATAATTTTCAGGTTTCCAGCTTGAGGAGCAAAACGAAATCACTGTTGTTTTGCACATCCTCAGCAATCTTCGAGTGTTGCATCCGAGCTCGTAAACCGCTCTCGAGCCTAAAATTACAACGGAATTCCAATCCCTATTTTCCGCATCGCAGTGCATTTATATTTTGAA
Source organism: Eupristina koningsbergeri (assembly GCA_018907245.1). NCBI lineage: Eukaryota > Metazoa > Arthropoda > Insecta > Hymenoptera > Agaonidae > Eupristina > Eupristina koningsbergeri. The sequence goes on along the minus strand of JACCHV010000026.1, from coordinate 22,447 downwards.
TCTGATGTCCTTGTCTGTGCCAAGAAGCGCGACCACGGCTGGGAAAATCGAGGAAAAGTGCCTTTGTTTTAATCTTGGCTGCGAATCGCTTTGGTCCACCTGCACTCTGTCGAATGATAAAAAGATTGTTGGTGGATTTTCCGGAGCAGGTTTTGTGATTTCAAATTATATGCTTTTCCATTTCCACACAGGTAGATTTATCGAGCTCGAGTGCGGAACGCGAGCGTCTTGGCCAACGACCTCTTAAGCTTTTGTAAAAGGTGTCGTTGAATTTCTAGAAAAGATTTTGCTATTTTCACTCATATTTCCACGAGGGAAAATGATAATGTTGACACTGCGAAAGGGAAAAATTCGAAAGACCCTAACAACCTCGATATTTGTATTCCAAGTGCTCACTCCCTGGTGCTTTCAAATTCAGAAAAGATTATTAATTTTATTTTAAAAATTGCATAAATGTGTTGAAAATACGTTGTACTATTTTTTTTCTTGATATTTCCAATCTAATCTAATATTCGTACAATGTAAAAAAAAAATTTTATTCATAGATTGTATTAATTGGAATGATTCATTTACATATTGAACTTTGATTAATATCCTGTATTGAGCTTTTTAATTTAATATTTTTACAATTAGTGTAAAAAATTGAAAAAATGCAATTTGGAACATTAGAATAATTATCAAAAAATAATTTTTTTTTAGTAAAATTGAATTTACTTAGAAAAATTTATTTATATTTTATAGATATTTCTTAAATTTTATTAAACTATTTACAAGAATTCAATTTAATGAGTAATTAAATGTCTTCTTCTTTTTTTTTTAATGTTTTAAATTAAATATTAAATGAGATAACTTAAATAATGCAATTTTCTTTAAATTACAAATATTTTAAAAGTAAATTTTTTAATCGACCATATAATATTTAGATTTGACTGTATATGCGTCACAAGTGTTTTGTATATTGAGATTAGATGAAAGAAGACTATTGGACATAAATGAAGATAATTATAATAAAAAAATTGATTGTTCAGTCCTTTTCTTTATATTTCTTTCTTACTTCATGGTCTATCCTTGTCTTCTCTCTCTCTCTCTCTCTCTCTCTCTCACTATATCTAATTTTTCTTTTTATTTGTAAATGGATATAAAATGAGTTTTTCTTAGTCATTCGAATTTTTTATATTTTTTTAATACTTTTGTCATAGATTCTACGTACATGTTATCGAAGAGTATTCAAATTCTACGTAACAAATGAAAATTATTGTAAAGAAAAAATTATTGAATATAGCTGGGAATGAAATCAATTGAAAAGCGAAGTTTGAAGCTATTCTTTTCTTCAATTTTTTCTATTCCTTGAAATTGTGAAATATTTTCTTTCTTTCACTTTTCCTTTCTCTCACCATCTCTTTGTTATTTCACTAATAACTTTAGACCTTAAGAATATTTTTTAAGTTTTTTTTTTTTTAAATATAATACCATATTATTTTTTTTACGTGTCTTTTATAAAATTCAGCAAGAAAACTGGAGATTATAAAATGAATACAGATGTTGGGTTTGCGAATTTAAGGATGATTTTTGGATGAGAGTGCGACACACAATTCGAAATTACAGGATACAATGTTGATAATGCATCCTAAAGAAAAATTTTTATACAAAGTATAACAAATGAAAAACTGGATATAATGAAAGAATAGACTTAAAACTGTTAAAATGCAAAAGAATACGGACTTGGTACTTTATAATTGGAAATACTATCAAAAAAATATTTTATAAAGTGTCACAAATCAGAGATTGAAGAAGGCAATAAAGTGGAAATGTAATAAGAGCGATGAAACATATTCTAAAAATTAAAATTTTAGTAGTAATCGGATAAAAGACTTGCACATTCGAGTTATACTAATATAATTTGAAACATGGATTATACAATATTTTTTAGATTATGTAAAAGTGACTATACCATTCCTTTTCTTTCGTGATAATATTTTGCATGGATGAATAGACCTTGTCTTTTTTTATAATAAAAGAAACATAGTGTATAAGAAATAACAGAAGCTCATCCATAAAAGAATAATCTTTGTGTTGAAATTCAATGAGTTCTTTTCAGGCTACAAGATTATTGTCGTTTCAAAAGAATTTGACAAGTCCATGATAATATGGTAAAACTACTTCAGAAACTAGGTTGTAAGATATTTTAAGATGAAATTATACTACTTTTTTCAGTTAAATCATTCTATGATTGTATGCAGTCAGTGTAGAGGTTTTATAAAAGATCTAATAAAATAAAAATAGCCATATAATTTAACTTTTATTTATAATGATGATTTACATTTCACTGCTTTGGACTTGAGAGTAACTCATTATGATTTCAATGTGCATAGTGCTGAAAAAAAATTTATTGGAAAATAGATTATATTATGTATCTGATTATATGAATCATAAAACTTGATAGCGAAAGGATGAAACAATGTAAAATATCCTTATAAAAGGTTCTCGGTACTCTGTTGGAAAGCGCAAAAAATCTCTACTATGAATTGCATTCAAACATAATAATTTATTCCACATAATTTAAATAGAAGACAATCTTCGAGATAATTTAAAGCTTTATGACACACTGAGTCATTATGATGTGATTCATCATTACTGCAATATAAGTATAAGGAGAAAAGAAATTTTCTATGCAGTTACGTTATACTGATGAAAATAACCAATAATAGAGTCTTCATGAAATGGGATTTTTATGCAATAACGAATTGCTTGTTCGTGACATTTAAATTTATTTATAACTCTTTATAAGAAAAAATTGTACAATTGCCTTTATTTATACAAAATTGCAATAACGAATGTTTTTTTTTTCTTTCTTTCTTTTTTTTTTTTTTTAAATAAACTCTCAATACTTATTAAGTAAAAGTACTTTAATTTGGAATCATGTATTTAAAAGAGTTGTAAAGTCACTTGAACAGAATTAAAAATTGCTTTTATTTAAATGGATTATGATATTAAATTATTATTAAGGCACAATAAATTCGTAAAACAAATAAAGATCGCAGATGAAAAACACGAATAGCCGCAATACGAAAAACGAGTGGCGATCTCACGTCACTCGATCTGTCTCTTCATTTTGTAGCCAAACGAACGCCAATAAAAATACACCGACGAGTGTGTATGTGACGCAATGTAGCACAGGTTATTTGCATCCCGAACATGTGTTCGAGCGCAAACGTACACAAAGTTCTACATGACGTTTGAAGAGAAGGAGAGAGGGAGGGAGCGGGAGAGGGAGCGGGAGAGGGAGAGGGAGAGGTAGAGAGAGAGAGAGAGAGAGAGAGAGAGAGAGAGAGCGAAAGTCACACGCTGTGGCGTTCGATTCATTCATGTGTAGGCGTCTGGGCTTTAAAATGATCAGAAGGGGTTGGTGCTCGTCTACGTGACCGGGATCAGACGTATTTTATAAACAAACGATGGCTCAGAAATTGGCTGCGGTAGACTAAGCTACTCTTTTAATGTCTCGGGTTCTCGAATTCCACTTGACTGATCACTTGTATTAATGGTTTGATTCCGATTGCACACTCGCGATCATATGTTTTAAATTATTGGCGAGAGGGCTTTAATCATTACCAACACTTGTTTTTGTTACTAAGTACATAATTTTATCAAAGTTCTAATAACTTGAATAATAATTTACTACAAATTGTTTTAAAAGCAAACAAATAACTCTATCCTCTTTACAAGCTAAGAAAATAAACAAAATTATTTTTATGTGACGGTTTTTGCTAAATTTTAATCAACTGCCGTTAAAAATATATGCACGTATAAAATAATATAAATTTGGAGTAATTCATTTTGTTGATGTAGACATATTTATGGTACTGGCAGATTTAATTAAATCTTTTACATTAACTTTCGTTCGGATGTCAATAAATTAAAGTAAGACTATGCATTTGGAGATTTGAAAAATTATTGCAGAATGTAAAAATATTTGTACTCTTGGTATTTTTATTTTTTAAATTTGCTTGTATTTTTTTTTTTTAGCTTTTACGTACGCAAGCATTAATTATATTTCACAATGAACTTATAATTGTAATTGATTTATAATTAATTACATTTTTATCATTTTTGCTTCGAAGTATATAATAAACACGAGTATAAAATAATTAGAGTTAATGATTTATTTGACCTCGTAGTAACATCGGCAATACATGAATTGCGTAAAGTTCTATGGTCGACGCAAATATATACTTTTAATTAAATCTGTCGATGGGTAATGATCTTGATCAATGTAAAATATATGGAGAAATACTTTCTCCATATATTACTCCACCACCAATATTACCATCAACTGACAATTCAAATTTGACAATTCAAAGTTCAACGTACGAAAGAAACAAACAACCTGATCATAAAAATGAAATACCGTTTGGGAGTGTAATCCTTGATAAGGATTTAGGGCTTGACAAAATGATGCTGGAAAAATCAAGACTTAAAATCGCAGCTCTGGGTTCGTTTCCTCGGACACGCCGGCGGCGCATAAATCCGATCTCCATGGAAGTTCCTTGTCTGATCCGGCGACGTGCCCGAGTTCCCGGAAGAAGTGCCCGAGGTCGAGTCGTCCTGATGCCGCGCGGCGATACCCGGGAGGCGGCCACGTCCCGTGGAAGAGTCATCCGAGACATCCTCGAGAGAAGACTGGAATAATATCTCGCGGTTTCGTGTTGGACCTCGGAAACTAAAAAGTGCTCGGTGTCGAGGTGCTTTCCTACGTTTTACGATGGTGTTTTACGTGTGACGCACGCGATAATCTTTCTTGACAAAATCCCACGAGATTTCATTTTGAATTTATGGAATTATTGAATGCTCCGTTGAAATTCATTCCAGTTTGATTTGAATTCCTCAATGCGAATATATTCCGCTAATTTTCAATCTCCGACTTTTACGACACGTCCATTGTTCTAATTTTAAAAAGTAAAGGAAACATTTTTCTTTCATACTTGTTTGCTCTATTCTATTTAAAAAATTAAAATTAATACTTTATAATCCCAGGGAATTTAGGTTTATTCTATGAAAAATAAAGTTCACCGTATCAAGACTATCATATATCAAATTAAATATTTTATTTTATGCCATTTTCATCATATTAACATTATTTTTTACTCTGACCTCTACAAAAAAATTTTAAAGATAATTGAGAATGATTATCCTATTATAAAAAAAAGATTTAAATGTTGTGATAATTTAAAATCAACATTTTTTATCTATATCTCTTCGCATAATAATAAAGTCATATTTTGTACCTTTTTAAGCATACTAATTCATTTTTTTTTAAAATGGGCATAAATTTAATTTTTCTTTTTTTAAATTAAGATAATTAATTGAAATTTAATGATAAAAAATTTAGAAAATTGAATGAGTTATTTTTAGAACAAAATTTACTTTTTTAAATTAAGCAAACATAATATTTAGTAATTGAATAAACTATTCAGTGCAAAATAGACTTGTATTTTGGCTTTCTTAAAAAAGTTCATAATAATAATATACATTATGAACTCGAAATAGAAATAAATGTAAACAATTTATTCGGTATATGTAACTAATTTTATATAATAATAAAAAGCAGCAAACTTCTATATACTATAATTAAATATACGAGAGTGGAATGTATCTTAAGTCAGTTTTGAACTTTTAAATTTACAAATAAAAGGTTAACTTCTCGCTAATTTTTGTTTTAAACACTAACTTTCGAATAATATTGATGTATTTATATTTAAATATAAAATTAAACGAGTTTACAGTATGTTTAAAGTAAGTAATCTACATTTACTTGAGATATTTTAAAATAAGAAATAATCAAACATTATAAATAAATTTTTCAATCGATCTTGATTTAAAACGGATGAAATTTAAATGAACTAGTTCACGCGAATAAATTAGAATTCGTTTTCATTTGGAAAATTAGTAAATGTTTCAAATGCACAAGATGTTCGCGAATCGGTTTCTCTGGTTCGAGTTTTAAAAACGAGAGGTAAAAACGCCAGTTTCACTTTTTCACTCGGATCGCGAATTATTTGCGTCGCTATAACCGAAGGGGGGAACTCTTCATCGATAGTTTGCGTTTCAATTTACTTCGGAGTCGGAGTCGGAGTCAAGGTCTAACGAGTGACTCCTTACCTACAGGTATGCAAACCCACGGCAAGATCTCTACGAAGCGTGGGAATGAAATCGGGGCGTGAACACCTGGAGACGCGAAGTTGACACCGACGTCCTCGTCCTCGTCTTCGTCGTCGTCACCCTTGGCTGGCGATTGATGGCGAGTGCCACGCCGATACGAACAATCCTAATGACTACTTTGCTCTTTTTCTCCCCCTTATTCTCCATTTCCGTACGAGTTTTCGATTTTATCTGCCATTGTTCTATGGCAGAAATTACAAAAGCTCGAACATTCGGGTATTAATACAGTGTTATTTTAAATTTAATCGTTACATCATCGGTTGAGTGCTATTTAATTACAATCAGATAAGGTTACAAGATTACGTCTTATATCCGATCCGAAGAACTTGTATTCTATCTCCCGAACGATTTTAATTTCACGGTTTAAGGAATTTTTTCTTTTCAATGAGTATCCTCCGAACAACCAAATAAACTAAAAACTGAAAATGGTAATATTTTTGGTAATTTGTACAATAATTGCAGACAATTTTTCTTTCAATTATTTGTGCTATTTTTGTTTAACTTAAAAACTAATATTTAATGACTATTCGAAACAAAATTACGATCAATTTAAAATCAACCCAAATATCAGATTGAATTTTTGCAGATATAAAAGCATTTTCCAACACTAAAATATCTTTGATTTATTTTTTCTATTAAATGACAGATGACAAGGAAATCCCTTTCAGTTCTACTGCAATAAATATTCAACGTAACATTTCAATTTAAAAAATTTGTAAATCTGCAGCGTTATTTTAATTCATTTCAATAACAAAAAAATAAAGTCTTCTAAAATTAAACATTTGTCGACAAACATTGAGATTGTTCACATCGTATAATTAGAGTCTATGTATCTCCAATCTTAATCGAGGCATCTCCTATTAAAATTAATGAATAATAATTGGATAAATTTACATGATACGTAAAAAGTATCATATAAGTTGTAATGGCGCCTGAATAAATAATCAACAAATATCATTCTTTGCGGAAATTGCAGAGAAGTCGAATATTGCAATAACGGCTTAATTGGTGAGTCTGATAATTACATCAGGGAACTGAAAATCCTCGGGGAAAAGTAACATGGAGGTGGAATTTTCGAGACGAGGACCGCGGCACTAATTGCACGGATAATTGATTAACTTTAAACAGACGAATTATTATTAAGAAACATTATTATTTACCTCGCTTTTACTGCTAATTTCGAATCAAATATATCGGACTTTTCGAATCAACCTGATAAATCTAGAGTCTTCCACTAAAACACGCGAAAAATATATTTTTAGATAGTTAGACTGTATAATGTAACATTCTGTTTTATTACACGATGTTGTATGAATATTTATACAACAGAGACGAAGTTTTGGTGTGTAAATTGCGTCTGCCGTTGTAAAATATTTACAAAATTCTTAATGTGAGGTAATGATCTCTTTGGTTTATACACCGCTCAAACGTTCATGTACGGGATTTTAATACTTTGAATAAATATTAGAACCTATATTAAAGCCCTACAAATATAAATAGTGCGATTAACAAAATTTAGTTGAAAATGCGTTTTTGATTGTTTCCCCGCTTACGGGCAACCCTCATAAACTATAAGAATACTTGCAAGCCATTATCATTTATTTATACACCAACAATTATATACTATAGTAATAAAATAAAAAATTGATAAATAATACAGTATCTATATGCCTAGACACATTGGAAGAAAAATTCAAACATTTCATTCATTTTAGAATAACTCTAGAATACTCTGTTGATAATATTGCTTTTATTCTAATTTTCAATATTATTTTAAGATTATTTTATTTTGCAGTTTTTTAATAATGTTTAAATGAGAACTCTGAAACTCGATGAATACTCTGACAATAACTATTTTCTATTAATTTTTCTCACAATTGAAGCTACTGAAGAAAACGCATTCGTGCACGAATTTTCACCTTGAGTGTGTATTTTGCAAATGAGTAATGCACAATGTAAATTTATGGTGGAGAGGTAGCATTGAAAACAATACAACAGGGGTCGACGGAAGGGACATTTGTCTCTTTTGGCATAACGATGGCTTTTTCCATGGGGCTCGGTTCTGCTCAAACATCTTGACCGTCAGAGAACTTGAAGTTTTGCTCTAGTGTTACTAGGACCTTATGCAAATATCCTCACAGCGGAGTCTAGTAATTAGGCAAAAGGGAACGTGGAATATTATTATTACCCTGTACATCACGCAATTTAGATTAGGACTGAGCTCTTGGTCTAACTTCAGCCATTTCATACACTTCAATTTTATTTATCATTGTGTTTTCCATTTAATATTCATTGCGTCGTACAATTTTACAAACTATGTAGAAATGAATTATGGAAAATCCAAATAAAATTTTATGTTTTTTGATGAATTGCAATTATAAATCAACGAAATTATGTAATTATTAAACATTGTAATTGTGAAAAAGTTTGTAAATAAATATTAGAAGTATTTACAAACCTTTAAAAGGACTTTTTACTGCAAATGTAAATTTTTAACGAGCTAGCTTATCCATAAAGTTATTTAAACTTCAAAAGACTCTTTGAAAATGTCCATGTTGTGGACGTTAATGAAATACCGTAAACATCACGTAAAACTTCTTATCATTTAAATGTGACCACAAGTAGATATATCGATTATGCGTATATATTCGTATCTATTTCTTATTTTATCTATACTTTTCTCTTTTTTTTATTGACAATTTTTTATGCATAATTATGTTCCATTTCGCGAGTATTGCCAAATTCAAATTTTATTGTTTTTTTTTTTTTTTTTTTTTTTTTAAATTCGTTACTAATATTAAAGGAATCGACAGTTTTTAGGTTGTTTCCTTATTAGTTGTATTTTGGTAAAATGTCGGTATTCTTTGAAATAGGTAATGTACGTGAGAATCAAATACGTACATGATGAAAATAAAAATTTGTAAAATAAGGAGTAAGTTGATAAGCAATAAGAAATTACTTCTGATAAAATAAAGACTGAAGGGCAAAATATGTGTTAAATCTAATATTAACAACTTTAGAAATAAATTATAAGTGTATTAAAAATAAGTATGTTTAGAATTTAAACAAAGAATGATATGGGAATAAATAAGAGTGAGCGTATTTTTAAGGAGGATTCGTTACAAGGGAAAACATTAAAAAAAAAAGCTTTTTAATATTGAGTTTTCAATATTCGGCCTTGCTCCAATAAACTTTGTTCTGCCAAACATCTCAAATTTACGATCATCGCGCAATAAATTCATTTTTTATCAATTCACGTAAGTTAATTTTTCCATCGATTGCAATCTCAATTATTCATTGTTTGTGTTCATTTTTGTCTTTAATTCGTTTAATTTTAATGCCCAATGGAAAAGTAAAGACGAAAAATAATATAAGTTCCTGTCTCACATTCACCTCTTTAATTTTTTTTATAAAATATTTAAATTAAACCGGCTTCAAATGGACACCAGAAGGGCCTATAATTGATAGGATTGAGTGCGCCAATTTAAAAAACTAAACTGAAAAAGAAACTAGCGCAACTTCTATAAATTCAATTCGACGCCTTATCTCATTAGCGTCAATGAGCACTGATGCATTCCGCAGCTACACCAAGGAAAATGTTGAACATCCGGAGATAAGAGCTACAATCATGATGAATGTGATGTGGGATTTTTCTCGGTTAAACGTTGCCATTTTCTATCCTGATGATAGGATAAGCGACTCGACAATGCGCGAATAGCAATTGACCTATTGTCGAGCCGCGATCTAGATGCGATCGCAGACTCCCGGTAACCTTGGATCTCGATCTCTTGAGAAGCCGCAGACGCTTTCGAATGAAATCTCCAATCTTATTAAACGTAATCAAATCTAAAAATTAGCCACTATTTTAAGATTTACTTTTTAGCGAGTTATAGCTGGTACATAAATAATTTGCTACTCATTATACTCTGTATACGTTAATTTTAGCTGAGTCATTTATTTCTTTTTGGAACGATAATAATTGTAGCAGTCATTATATAAAGAGTATAATTGTACAAATTATTTGAATAGTTGATTAATTAAAATAAATTTGTTGTTATTATTTTTAAATGTATATAAATTAAATGGAAATAAAGGTCACAATATATACTTAACACATTGCTAAAGTATCATAATCGTTCCACGAGTAATAGTAAAACAATTTTAAAAATATAAAAACACATTTTATACAATATATTGATTTATTAAATTTAAAATACTTAATTTATCAAGCGAAAACAAAAATAAAATGTTTTACAAAGAATTCAGCTATCATTCTGATGTTCCGTGCAAATTGAGTCCATATTTCTCTTTCTTTTCTTCTTGAAAAATACTTTCCATTTTTAATGCGAAAAGATTCTAATTTCGTTGTTCATAAAAAATGATATACCTAGACTTCGCCAATTGTGCAGTTGTAACAAGAAAGAAAGATAGAGAGAGAGAGAGAGAGAGAGAGAGAGAGAAGAGAGAGAGAAAGTAAGTGAGTGAGATGAGCAACCGAGAATAAATGTTGAAATGAGTTTGACGAATGTCGGTCATCAATTTTCGATCTCACGGGTGCATTTGTAAGTACTGTCGGAAACGTAAAAGCTATTTTTTATGTAAACCATCGAACATAGAAGTGTTTTGCTTTTAAATGTTATGTGTGAAAACTATAAATCTTTATACCTATTGCTGAGAATAATTTGCATATGTATACGAGTGTTGCAGACAACTATTGTTTTTAAATATTCCGAAAAATACTGAAAAGTACATTCAATTTAAATCATTCAGTGCTGTATTACACACTTTGTTATCTAATCAATATTGTGGTCATAAATTTTTAATGGGGTTTTAGTTTTGAAGTATAGGGTTCAGAGTTGAATTTTTAAGAGATATTTAAGGGTATTTTAATTTTTATGTAACAAGTGAAACGGTAAATTCAAACATTGATTAATATTATGTATGTATAATTTCTTAATCTAAATCATTTAAATTTAATTATTTGTTTATAGAATTAGCACATAATTTTTTTATTTATTCCTATGGTAATCCAAAAATATTTCATGTTTCATTTACGTTTTTATCAAGTTTAAATCACAAGAAACTTCAGTACACCTTCCCAAAATACTTCTACGTGAATAAAGTTAAAACAATAATATATAATATGTCTAAGCCACTTTTTTTTAAAGTTAAAATTCATTTATAAAATAATAAGATATATTCTAAGGTAAACGATCAAATAAGAAAGTAATCTATTAGGTTATTTCAGATTATTCAATTTTTCAACGATAAAAATAAGAAATAGGTGAGTCATGTGCTTATTATGTAAAGTTATATTATAAAATAATAATAACGGAAGTTATCCATCGAAGCAACGGAAACATTTCGGAAATAAGTTAAAAATAGGGATAATTTAATAAAGTTGAAATCGAATAAAGTAGTTCAAATATAAATTAACCTTTATAAATTAACCTTTCTGATGTGAATGGTGAAAATATTATAAACTGAACTGAATAATCTAGATAAATATAAATAGATGAGATGCTTTTTAAAAATCACTTACCCACAGCTATAAAAAACTAAGAAACATTCATTAATGATCATTTAATACTAACCTGAAACAGAAAAATATGAATTAATTATTAAATTATTAGATTTTAAAATATAGAATACTAAATTTTTGAGATAAGCTATTAGTTATATATTCTTATCAAAAGAGTAATCAATTCTTATGTACTAAGTTTTTAAATAAAATATAATAATGCTGTATACCATGTCTAAATAAATTAGAAGAAATTATATTTTTTAATAAGGTAAGAGTTATACAAAATTATTTTGTAAATCTTATGGGAACTGAAATAAAAAAATTGTTTATGTTTTGAGTGAAAGTAGTCATTCTCGATGTTTTTATTCAATATAAAATTGTAATAAAACATGCACGTGGCATAAATGATTTAATAAAAAAAAATTTCTTGCATTAGGTATAATTATTTTAGTCTAATTATTTCATTTAATTATAGTTTACAATTTTCAACAATCCAAGATATTTTGAAATTGTGGCAACCTTTCAATCAACCATAAATTGAATATTAAAAAAAATTTTTTGTGTAAGCTTTAATAAAAGGCTGGAATAATTAGTTCCAGTTGAGCCTCTAAAATTTAGAATTTATATGTACGGTAAAAATTCTTAATCAAGAGCTAAAGACGGCCGAGCAGAGAATTTGACGAATGGCAGTTTTTGTCAATGGAGTTAAATAGAGAACAGAGAGTACAAAGATGACCATCAACATCCGTTACAAATGTCAGTTTTCGTAAATGGAAAGGGAAAGGCTAAAAATATGTGAATGTCCGGATGTTGATAGCTAGATAGTAGATATTATACAGTGGACTCCTCTATTACGTGGGGGAATGCGTTTAGTGGGGAGGAAAAATGTTTCCGAAGCTCACGTTAATAAATAAGTTTCCATCTGAGCAGTTGTGTCGCACTCGTTTCACGTACAAAGATCGACACTTACACCAATAACCAAATACTCACCAAAAGATCTGGACACTTTCATTCAGGCCTGGAGGTCAATGCGAGGGTGGCTACAGTTGCCGTAGAACACAAGGACCATTGGAATGTGAAACCGCGATTTACGGCTACTTTTTATAAAATGGCTTTTTGCACTTGGCAACTCTTCCACTCTCTTACTTTTTTTTTTTTTTTTTTTTTTTTTTTTTGTGCAATTTATGACTTTTTTCTTCAAAGCGGTATTCCGAGAGGATAATCTGTAATGACTGTTTGTTTTACAAACGGAGACTTTATTCCTTTTTAGATGTAAACGTTAAAAATTCTCAACTTACAATTCATCATAGCAAGTTGTAGGAAATGAAAATGAAAAATAATTGCCTTGTAAAAAATCACGTTCGGCGACGTAAGTAAAAAAAAAGAATTATTAGAATGATCTGAAATTCACGAAAATTCAACCGTATTTAAATACAGAAAACTTATATTTTCTAGTGCAAATAAATTTAATCCATTTGAGTTCGAGGGTAAAGCAGTAGTCTGCCGAAAAAAAGATAAACGACATTCAAATGAATGCGTTTTAGCCATAGTTAAGCATTACTCTTATGTAATGGCATCGAAATCCATTAACAAATTTGAAAGAGGAAAAATAATAATAAATTAAGGAACCCATTAATAATGTGAAATATAAAAAATTGACAAAAAGGGCTTTATTTTTACAAAAGAAAGTTTGCGGTCATTTTGAGTCTTTAATATTTCAGAATGATTCAGCTTATGCTCATAGGATCACATCAATAGATTTAAGCTTTAGTACAATAACTTTATTTTTTAATGTTTTATCTATTTTTTTTAATTCTTTCAAAAAAGTATTCATATATATCTTTTAAAATGAAAAAAACATTTTTGCAATATAGCAATCCAAAGTTTTTTAGCTTTATATAAAATTGTCGAAATTGTACATATAAACAAACGAAATAAAAAACTTTAATATTTGTTAAAGATTATGGTACAATTGATGTATTCTTTAAAATTTTCAAGAACTTTTAATTCAACAGAAAACCTTTAGCTGAAAAAGACATTTAGTAAATGAAAAAAGACTTATTTATATACTTGCATGAATTCATTTAAATATAATGATTAGTAATTAAAATTTTGTATTTAAATGTGTATTTAGTTGGAATTAATTTAAATCCGTATTTAAATATTAAAAAATATTCGCACAATTGAAGTTAAAAATTTATAAATTATTTAAGAATATTCTTATAATTAGACGACTATAATTTAAAATCTACCTGCTTCTAATTAACACGAAACAAATAATTCACTGGATCATAACGAAAAAACTGAAAAGATCAACAATATCTCAGTTGAGTCTCTATAAAGCTATCCATGCAAGATTTTGAGTTGTTGCAGAAGGTGGAAATTCGACTTTGTTATACGAAAATTTCAGCCATCCACTCGACAGTAGTAAACTTCAGAAAGAAGCTGAGTGACATCCTCGCCTTGGCCTGTCGAAGTTAAAGTTTAACAAAAGGAAAACTAGATCCACCTCTCGCTAACTTTTCCTTAACGAGATAAGATATACGAGAAAATGCTTGCGTGCAAACTACATTTAAAGAAACTGAGAGTAACACGTGTAGCTGAAGTGTTAACTAATTTGTAAAGATATGTATTAGTAAAGTAAGACTGACAAGAATTAAAAAAATAAGTTCATTGAATTTAGCTTAGACAGTATATTATTGTACGCTTCTTGTTTGAATTGTGTTAAACCATTAAATTGAAATATTTTATTATTATTTTTTTAAATTTATTAAAGTACGTACATTCATGTGACAAGTTACTGTTATTAGTGATAAATAATCTTACACTTAATGTTAGTAATTTTTATTGAAAGTATTACATTTTATACAATTTCATTGTGTTAGTACTTATTTATTTTTATTAAATCAGTTTTATATGTGTATTATACACAAAAATCTAATTTATTATTTAATACAAATATGTTTAAAGTTAGTTTATTGTACATTTCTAAGAAAAAGGTCTTGAAGTAGTAAAAAAAATACTATTGCGCTGTCCTATTAAATTTTCAAAGCTATAACCTTTAGAAAATACTTATATATACTTCATGAACAAATATTTTTTTTATGATTTATTTATTGAACTTAAGAGGAAAAGTAAGATTAAATCTTAAAAAATTAAATATATTTTAAGATTACAGTAAATGATAAACGCAGAAATAATATTGTAATGAGTTTTGAAATCTAACGAGTAGTTTAATGTTTGTAGCACAGGGATAATAATTTGTACATCTCATAAAAAATGAAGAAAAATATTTAATACTCCTTTACAGTCTATATTTAAATTGCTTGCAACTTAGTTACATCATTATTTTTTCATCATTATATTTTATTTAATTAGTTCAGAATAATACCGAGATACATGTATAGACGTGAAAGAAATATTTTTGATTTTTTTTTACAATTGCTGAAATAACGAACATCTATACCATTTTATAACTATATGCGTTGGATTGATAAATTTGCTTTATGCATAAATGTAACTTTTGCTAATAGTACGACATTTTTCATGTTAAAAGACTATTTGTATTTTTTTTGTTCGAACCCTTGTGCACATTAAACTTTACCCTTTATTATGTTCTCTTTCCAACGAAGAAGGCGCGGAAATTCTTCATAAAGAGTTTCCGTGGTTTCGAAGTACGTAAAAATTTTAAACTACCTGTAATAATAAGTGAAAGGCTAGCCTGGTTTTTTGACTCAGAGCAGTGATGGAACTAATTATAAGCCAAGTTTGTAAATAATTAGTTATTGTTAAATTTTAGTAACAAGCAGTTTTTCAAATACAAATTAATCAAACCTTTGGGTAACGCAATGCGCCTACAATTGAAAATATTGACATGTTGATAAAAAAAAGAAGAGCGTTTAAAATTGAGAGAAAAAAGTCATTTCTCAAAACTTTCCACGCAGTTTTGAGATGAAAATTTTCTGAAAGCACGAGAAAAATAGGCAACACATCATCGTGACATCATCCAAGATAAAACATTTTCTCATGTTGCTGGCGCTTTATTCCGAGCTACATTCCATCATAAAACGTATTATAAAAATAAAAAAGTAGAGTGTGCCTATATTTAAGTAGGAGGAAGTTGTGTCCCTAAAGTCGTAGGAGTGTTTCGATCACGGTACAGTTAAGAGAAATGTAAACAGAGCGAAAGCAAGAGGAAGAGACAAACACGCGTAACATGAAACGGAGATGGCGAAAGGGGGTAAAGAGGGGTGGAGAGAAAGGAGAGAGTTTTAGTAGTCGGGATGCATGTGGATGGGGCTCAATAATTCGCGAGAATGAACAACGCGAGTTGTTTTGTATGCAAAGCTCGGCTTCCTCCGCATATTCTTACATATTTGCGTTGTACGCGTGCCAAAGTACAAAAATTTTTTCTCCTCGATTAAGTTATCAAGTCGATTCGTCAAGGTCGCCTCTCTCGTAATTCTCGTGTGAGAATCACCGAGTGTAAGTACTTTTATCTCGAGCACATTATGCAGAGACGTGGCGTGGGAATAATTTCGCGTTTTATGGAACCGAGTATAAAAGTTATTATTCGAGTTTGCGCTGTCCACACTCGGAGGCTGGATGACGTGATGTGGACCAGCCAGAGATCCGGCGCAGGAGGGAAAAGAGATTCCAGACAATTTCGTGTTAGGAGAGGGACTCTTACTCGGGATAA
The DNA here is from genome assembly GCA_018907245.1 of Eupristina koningsbergeri. Classification (NCBI taxonomy): domain Eukaryota; kingdom Metazoa; phylum Arthropoda; class Insecta; order Hymenoptera; family Agaonidae; genus Eupristina; species Eupristina koningsbergeri. The sequence continues at coordinate 6,008 of JACCHV010000026.1, read as the reverse complement.
TAAAGCTTTTTTTCTAGATTGATTTCACGATATGAAAAACTACTTGTTCAACATTTTTACAATGCAAAGGACAAATGAAAATTATTAGCGTATCTTACGTGTAAATATACAAGTAGATAAATGTGATGTGATATGTAATACACTTACAATGTGATAATGTGCCTCTTATATTTTAAAGTGTATCCTTTCTTTATTTTTTACTTTTTAATAAAGCTTATTATCTGATACAACATACCACTTGTATGCTCCTACGTCTTTAATCTTAGAGTTCATCGTATTATATCTAAAACATACGTTAATATCTAAAAAAATACGGCCTTTCACATGTTTTAGTTCTATTTATAAAATAAGTACAACATTACGTATTAAATAAACGTGCTTTTAATATTTTTTTAAAATATCTAATAGTAATAGTACATTTAAATCTTTTAAACTATAGGAAATAAGCTTCATTTATATGAAATTCAAATAAAAAAATAAAGCAACAAAAATCTAATATAAATCTTAATTGCATCATTCAACATTCTTTGAATTCAGTATGAAATTTAAGTGTTTCATTGTATAAAAATTGTTTAGTCAAATTAACGGCATAAAACTTAAACTACTTGATTAGAATTACACACTTCAAACAATTAATGCAATAAATGAATATAAATTCTTCCATACATTCTCTAGAATATTCACAACGACACTTACGCAAAGCACGAATTGAATAATATTTCTCATAAAAGTGCAAAATTAGAGGGAATTGAAATATGAAATACGGTAATTTCTCTATGCTACATCTCGATGTATTTATTTGAAATCTGTAATTTCTATTTTTTGCAAGATAATTGTACAATAAACATATTTACATGAATAGTTCTGAGTTTCATAATTTTATTCACGAAATATTCCAGCTTCCAGCTTTCAATATAAATGAGTTTACGGACCATAGAAATGACTCTATCCTTTGAAAGGTGGATCATTTGTATTGGATAATGGGATAGTCAACAGGAGAATTGAGAAAACTTCTTCCCTGGTAATAAAGATTAAAATTTGAAGCGAATCTTTATAACACACTTGATCGTACAAGAATTTTATAACCAAAAAACGTTTTTTATTTTTCATCTTGATACAAGTTGCACTTATACATATTATTCGAAATTATGAATTAAATCTCTATTACATAATATACAAATTGATATACAATTAAATAAATAATTTATGGATATAAAAATAAATAATAAAATAGTATTCATTATAAAATATTGAATAAATAAGAATAAATTTAAAAAATGTTTTTAAACTCATGGAAAAGTATTCGTTTTTCCCTCAATATATTCATTAAAAAGTAATTAGGTTTATATTTGAACAAAATTTTCAAAAATTAAATTGAATATAGAGCTTCTTTATACGATTGAATTTAACGCGAAATTTCAAGTTCACAAAGAATCTAGCATTAAAAAAGTTTAAAAATACTTTCTTAGACATATTAATTGACAATAAAAATGTAAATAATTTTACTTGATTTACTTAATATGCTATAATTATTGATAATAGTCTAATGAAATGAAAGGTTCTAATAAGTTTAGAAATATTTAAAAAAATTATAATTTAAACAATGTATTTTTAAATAATTAATATTTTATTAAGAATAAGTATTTTTGAAGGGATAAAGTAAAAAATCAACTCCTCCAATACTTCATTATATAAAAAAAAAGAAGAAATTGTTGTAGACAATGTTAGAATTATTCTTTTGATTTTAAGAAACCAATTTCCTTTTTTAATGCATGAGTGGCGGCATATCCTCCGGTATCATCGAATACATTAATTTTTTAAACTGCTCTAGCCTTGATTTAAGAGTCTTGGCTGCTTTAAAATCTACTTGCTCACTATTTCAATTACTCCTTTACAAAAGATTTTTTACAAATTTATATATGTATTGGCAATCAACAATAGTGGATTTATACTTTGACTTGTGTCTTTTTATTTGAAGGTGCTCATATCTTACAGATCATATTGTCCACTCTACTTTTTCTTTTAAGCTTTTTACTTTCTATATGAATATTTCTTTTTATTTTCAACATATTCTTTATGTCAATTTGATACTGTCATTGGCCTTTTACTTTTTCAGTTTTTTAGTACAAATAGTGTTGGTTTTATACAATGTTTCCAACTCGTATGAAAAGTAAAAAATAAAAATATACATTTTGGTAATTTATAGACGCAATAATTAGAAGTAAGTTGTATTTTTAACAAGTTAAAAATGATTGACCACTGTCTATTAAATTACTAATAAATTGTTTTATACAAGTTATACAATGATCATTAAATCCATATAATTTAAAAGCGATACAATTATATAAATATTTGTTGAATCAAAGTAAAACAAAATCAATATTTTACTAAAATATATTTTCTTAAATGTATAGGTAATTAAAAATAGTTATTAATAATTATTAATTTATGAATTTGTTAAATTAATAACGTTTTAATAAAATTGCATGAATTTAATACTAACGATGCAAATCATTATGCATAAAAAAAAATGTACGTACATATAATCATAATTTCTATTTTTATCTTATTTTATGCTTCTTTCGCTTTCTCCTCTCCTGTTTCATCTCTTTCTTTTCCTGTGGTTTTCTCATTTTTCACGTTAAAGCATTGTAAAGAATAGTTGCGAACCGCAATACAACGAAATATGGGTCTGTTGGTTCTCAGTGTAATGCAGTAATTACTGTCGGCAAGTGCAAAGTGCAGTGCACTTTGAAGTTTGAAAGTGATACATGTAATTCTTAAGGCATAATATTTTTACTAAGAGTAAGCTTCGGTCTAAATAGATCCGTAGTTTTATATGTATCGACAGAAATTGGCGAAAGTAAAGACCAGTGACAGTTAAACAATCGAAAAATTATGAAATTTATAAAAACCTTCCATTGGATAAATTAAGTTTGAAAATAATGTAAATAATTTAAATAAAAAAATGTCAATGTGCTATCTATTATTAGTTATTCAAAATAACAATCTATGGGTAGGTAGAAAAGAAATAATCTATTTTCTAATTTTTCAAGCAATAGTATGCATATTCAAACGTTTAAAACTTATAAATAATATTTATATCAATGTATAAATGAATTTATTTTAATTTTTATTTTTATATAATTAAACATAAAATTTAGACTGTATTTATTCTCAAGCCGAAAAAAAATTTTAAAAAAAAACATACATTAATCATGTGCTTATTTATATACGCATAAAAATAAAAATGAATCCATTCATCATACTAAAAAATAAATGTTACAATCAGAGTTTTAAATGTAACGTTCTTTGAAGTTAATATTTAAAGAACCTATCAAATACTTTAATACAACTAAAAAGAGGAAAAGTAAGAAAATAAAGGAAAAGGAAGTAAGAGAAAAAGAAAAGTTAAAGAAAAGGGAAAGACGTTTAAGCGTAGATAGAAGGGAATCAGTTCTCCGGGATGATAGTGCACGAGTGGAGATGAAAAAGACCGACCGATTTATGACTAGAATCTGTGGAAGTAAAGATAATCTGGGGACTGATGTTACTTTAACAAAGGAAACGACTCCTTCTCTTTCCTACTCGCTCCATCCTAAAACACCCGACAAGATGCTGCATTCTTGTATCTTCTGGGTACTTTTCTCATAAAATGAGAGCCCTAGAAATTGTGTAACCCGATAGCATTCACTTGCCAATCGAAATAAATAAACAATTGTTTACCTGCGAGCACATAATGATCTTACAACCTAGTCCAAATATTACCGGTTAGTATTAGAATTCTGAATTAGACCGTTTTCGATAATTTTATTACATCCTACTCAAATTAGCGGTAACTGCAATAGTGTATATAAGATTATGGACCAAGATCTTAATATTTCATACGCATTTTCAATTATTCCCGGGAATGAATGAGATTTTCATAATTATACTTAATATGTTTGACAAAATTAACAAAATTTAAAAATTCGACATATCTATTTAAATAATTCTCAACATTAAAATTATTTCACACTGCTCAAAATAAAATAATCAGTACTTTTGATTATATTTGTATCGTCATTAATCCTCTCAGGTACGTTTTCACTCACACTTAAACCCGCCCCTAAATTATCGCCACAGGTCAATTAGATTGATTAAAGAAATACAAGTTCTAACTGGAAAAATGTCGGAGAGAGGGGGTAGACACTGTATCAAAGGTCTATCATGCTCACTTATCGATTGACCTTCGAACGATCAACACGTCTTGAGTTCTATCGCATTGCATCTTGCATTTATTGATTTGTGCATCTGCTGTCATCCAATATAATTATTATACTACATAACAATAACTAAACAATAACTAACACTCTTTTTTTTTGTTTAACAGGAAAAACCCAAAGAACAAGATGACGCTTATTCAAAATGCTGTCCAACTTGTCATTTTCATTATTTTATTTCTTTACAACAATATAATGAATATTTCTTCACGAGACACTAAAAAAAAGCCAGGCATTCAAAAACAAAACGACATACAAAATCAAAAAGACATACAACAACAAAAAGACATGCAAAATCAAAAAGACATTACAACAAATCAAAACTTAAAAATCAAGCGAGACATGATAAAAAAACAATTTTTAAAATGCCTAATATCCAAAGCAAAAAAAAGCGACAGCTTACGCGTCCAAGTACTGCGACGCAATAATATCAATTATTATTACAATTTATTAAATAAATAATAATTTTTTTGCCAATGTACATATATTTTTATTACTTTTTTATATCTTGTATGTAAGGTTGACGAAAAACTGTAAATAGTTTTGAGCAAATGTAAATAGTTGTTAATTATTACACATATATATATATATATTGATATTGTTATAATTTTTTTTTTTTGTAAAATTGTAATTTAATATGAATTTTACTTTCTTAATATTTTTTTGCCCGTCCATTCCTTATATATAATTAAAAATTTTATATATAAATAAAATATGTTTAACTATTTTTTTTGAATAAAAAATGAAAAAAATACATTTATAAACACAAATAAAAAAACATACATTTCTATTTAAATAATATAGAAATTACAAAAAATATTAATAATTAAAATTTTAGTCTCAAATTATGCCTTAACCCCCTCCCGCCCTTCATCCCATTCCTTACAATAAGTTAAAATTGTAATATAGATATAAAGTATTTTATTATTTTTTTTTTTTGTTTTTTTTTTTTTTTAATAAAATTATAATTATATATTTTTATTAAAAATAAAAATGAAAAAATTGTGTTCTTCATTCTAATTTATTACCATAGCAATAAAAAAAGTAACCATTGCTTAAAAAACACTATGTTTTAAATATTTATTTTATTTTTATAACCAAAAAAATATAGTAAAATGAAAATACGTAAAAATAAATTCATAATTAAAAGATTTTTTTTTTTTGAAAAATAGTTTTGTTAATATTTACAAAAAAGTTTTCAAAATCCTAATTAATTAAATTTATTAATTTTAAAATTATGAATTTATTTTTACGTATTTGTTTTTATGTTATATATTTTTTATATTTTTTTTGTAAATAGTGAAGAAAATATTAAAAAATAATGTTTTTTAAGCAACGGTTAATTGTTTTATTTATTTCTTTAAAAGACAATTATCCATTTTAGAGTTTTTTTTATTTTAAAAAAAAAAAAAAATAATAAAATACTTTATATCTATATTACAATTTTAACTTATTGTAAGGAATGGGATGAAGGGCGGGAGGGGGTTAAGGCATAATTTGAGACTAAAATTTTAATTATTAATATTTTTTGTAATTTCTATATTATTTAAATAGAAATGTATGTTTTTTTATTTGTGTTTATAAATGTATTTTTTTCATTTTTTATTCAAAAAAAATAGTTAAACATATTTTATTTATATATAAAAATTTTTTATTATATATAAGGAATGGGATGGGGGAAAGGGGAAAAAAATATTAAGAAAGTAAAATTCATATTAAATTACAATTTTACAAAAAAAAAAATTA